>KV010669.1:33463-48887 GCA_001598015.1 Dorcoceras hygrometricum | reverse complement strand
GGCTAGCCGTGGGCCCACAACCATTGCGGCTCCGGAATCATAATTCCGGACTTACCCATCGGATCATGGTAAAGCGTCTAGCAACATCACCCCATGATCCCCTAGGTATCACTGATAGTGCCTGCAAGAACCAGTCGGTCGTGGTTAGCGTACAGTATGGTCCTTTCAATCCATATATCCCGATCAGATCAAAGACCATTGGTAAATCGAGAGTCGTTATAGATCCGATAGCTATGCATACATCTTGGAGAACAAATAGTGACATCGCGAGTGCAACTAGGTAAACACATTTACCTAAAACACTTCTAGTACTCTGGCCAGAGATTTATACACTATTATCCCCTCAGATAGCATAGGATATCCACGCATGTCTGCGAGCGGTGAATCCTCGACAACGATGCATCGACTCCTACATGCATCGGGGTCTCACCCAATCCCGACGCCTTATGACCCCAAGAGAGTCGACAAACGGGTCAAAGTGAGACGCCTATCATGTAGAGTCTCAATGACGTTTCGAGTCGTGAGGACTAATCAGTACAACCAAGACCTCGGACTTATCCACTCGACAAATGGTAACCACTTGGAAAGTCCGAAGGAGGGTAGTTCGATAGATCACCAGGTCACTATCTATCTGCATGCTCAGAACATCACAATGTTCCCTAACAATGAAACATGGTACTTCGCATCGCAGATACTAGTCTCGAACTCGGGCGGCCTTATCCTCATTTTGACGGCCCAATCGACTAGGAACATGTTCAGAATACACAGCGACTATTAGATGTGTTTCATGATAGCCGTCATACCCACTATCACATCTAACATACGCTTTAGTGCATTCTAGGTCTTTACTCAACGCAATTATAAATCATTACACACATAATGAAAGTAAAGAACGCCATATTAATAAATGCGAATATCATATATAAAGATTGTTTCATACAAGAGTCTATAAACCCACACGCCACAAGTTGGCTAGTTGGGCATCTACTCTAACAATTCCAGCGATCAAAATCTTACCCGTAGCCACTGTAGAATCTGGATTAGCTTGCTCGGTTGTCATGACATAAGCTCTGCTGGTCACCATCTGCTTTGATTTAGGACAGTCCTTAATAACATGTCCTTGCAATCCACATCTATAACAAACATTCTGTCCCTTCCTACATGGACCATGGTGGTTCTTCTGGCACTTGGGACACTGAGGCTTGTTTCCAACTGCTGATACCGCACTAATGGGTTGCACAACCAAAGGTTTCTGCTTCTGAGGCTTCTGCTCCTGCGACCTCTGCTGATTCTTGTATGGTTTCTTGGGTGGTCGCTGGTCTTTTTGTTGGAAAGCCTGCCTCTTCAGTTGTCGTTCCTCCACAACTGCTTTCCAATCCTGATCAGCTCTTAGAGCCTTGTCCACCGCTCCTCGATAATCTTTTGGTTCCACCAGTCTCACATCATGCCTGAGTGCTGGTTTCAATCCATCGACAAAGTGTCGTAATTTCTCCTTAGGATCAGCTCCAATCAATGGTACAAAATAACATCCACGTTCAAACTTTCGAACATATTCTTGGACAGTCATGTCCCCTTGCTTGATCATCAAGAATTTCGTTAAACTCATGGCTCAGAAGCTCTACTTAGGTCCCATTGCACTCGATCGAATGACTACTGATATCAGTTTCAATGTGGTGAAATCTCACTCAATATGAAGGGGCAACTGACCCTCTCGTCTGCTGCTCACCCTTCCCATATGAACCGTCTGTTATCTAAGCCATAAATTCATAAATTGAAACTTTCTTCTTTAAAACACATATTGGGCGAACTTAAATCTTAGCATCGGGTTTCACTTCATTTTTAAAACTCACACTTCCTTCAAAAAATATTTTTACTGAGCATCCAGCAGAGACATAGAAAATCAGCAGTTGGGATAAATTCAGTTGTTGGCAAGAAATCCAGCTGATGTGAACAGTAGATCAGTTGATGGGTATATATCGGTAGTCAACACAATTAATTTTGTCAACGGAGTAACAGTAGATCAACCAGTCGTTGGTTCAAGAACAACCAGTCGTTGGGTAAGGGCGATCAGCAGGTAAAAGAAAACCAGACCATGGATATAAATCAGTAGTGAAGTACTTAAGGGAAAGGAATCAGTCGCAAGCAAAACCAGTCGCAAGAAACAGTAACTAGTCGCAAGCAAAACCAGTCTATGGTTATGAAATACAATATGAACAGTAAACCAGCTGATGGTTACGAAATACAATAGCGTCACGAATAACATCCACAATATCAGAATTCACCTATCAAACCAGACTTAGTTCTGGTTCGACTAGCACTTCCAACCTCATGGAGTCAAATTCGAACGCTATCATTCGCCAGAGAAAAGAAGAACATCCTAATCTCTATGAGTTGAAAATATGAAATGCTCAGCGTTTTAAAATCAACATCAACCTCGTAAAATATATTTGAGTTCCAAACATAATCCACTGTGACCCCGAACGCTAAACATACGCTATAATATCAACCAAAACATGAGCAAAGGCTGATATTAAACATAGCTTAAGCAAAAATCACGAAATGAAGTGAGAACAATACGTAAGCTTTCGTGGCGTAGCAAGAATCAAATTTACTTGCCTTGATAAGAAGGAAATCACAAGATACAGCAGGCCACTAACAGAGAGTTTTCCCCAGCGCGGCAATGTGTTATCTATTTCTTTGATGCAAGAATGAACATTTTCTTGCAAATAATTGAACATATAGTTCACAAGGACAGTGGCATGGGAGTCTGATTATTGACAGGGGAAAAACACTTATTTAGGCATGGTAAACCAGGCGTACTTCAGAAAATTTTACTTAAAATTCCCTGTCAATGTTTTGATTTGTAAATATACTACACAAAATCTGAAATTTAACCATTCTCCCATCCAAAACCATTTTATTTGTAAAGTTTGAAAATTGCTTGGCTACGCTCGGGCGACAAACTGACAACTGATCGGGCCTCTGTTCCTTATGAAATCTAAGAAATGAGAAATCAGTCGCTCAACAAGTAGCAAAAGCTGAAATCTTGAAATTAGAAATGGATCCTCAATATATAAAGATTAGAATTTGTGGTCCTATGGATTTTGGGGCACTACATGAACGATGCTGTCAACAGATATGAGCATAGTAGAACTAACAGATATGATGACGTCAGCTACAGTGGTTGTATAACAGATATGATGACGTCATCATTGCTGAAATTGCAAATGGTCAGTTATGTTTGCCGTGACAGATAGTTACTGTTCAATCATCTTCAAGAAAGAACTATCTGCCAACAGAAACGATTTCAGGCGCAAGCATTAAGTTGATTCAAATTCGATCGTGTACTCAATTGGAAAAGATCGATGGCCATAACAGAATCGTACAAAGTGCCTGGAATTAAGGAGACAAGTTGGTACTATTTCTGGGTAAATAGTACACATTGGCAAAGGTCGTTACAACGGGATTGCACATATATGGAAATTATATGTTACCATGTAGTGAAGCAGAATTGACGGCGTACGATTGTCAGTATTTTCAAAAAGGATTTCATTGCCTTATCAGAATTAATCGACCGTTGAGCGAAGAGTATAAATAGCAGAAGTTTTGAATTGAAGAAGAACTCTCTCGCTATTGCTATTGCTGAAACTCTGCCGAATTATTTTTGAGCCATCCCTTGTTGAAGTCATTCAAAAAGCTCAAAGACTCGAAGAACCTTACAGTTGATCTTCAGAGAAAAATACCTTCGAGTCATCCTCTGGAGCACTTATTTTAAAACGCATGTGCTATGTTTTTAAAATGTTTTAAATGTTTTTGAGAAGCTTATATTATGAAGGCCAGATGAAAATGATTTGTTTTATATATAGAACTGTTTTCTCTTGATGAACTGTCACGGAATGCGCGAGTTCCGTGCGGATGCCAAGATCTTTGGTTGGGCTTAAGTTCACTTGGAGCGAGGCTCGGTGACAGCACATGGGACGAAATAGGAGAAAGGAAAGAAAATATGAGCTTTAGCTGTCACATTTTCTTTCTGGTTCTTCATATGTGAGTGACTCAGTTGCACATGTTCTTATTTGAAACAATATTTAAAGTGCTCTGAAAATTTTTAAAACTTTCTGGTATGCGGAAATTTCAGCTGGTATTTTGCTTTTTAATGGAGCTTCTTATAAAAGATAGGGAGAGTAATGATTCTTTTAAAATCATATCATTCATGCATACGGTTTTTTCCAAAAAAAAAAAATCTATTTTTGTTTTTCAAATCTAAAATTCCTGCTGTCACGTTGTTTTTGTTGTGACAGTGTAGGGAGAGCTTTGATTTAAATTTCGGGAAGACCAGCTTTCGACCCCTTTTTGATTCCCACAAAAAGGGAGAGAATTGTTAGATCATGCATTTATTATTTGAGGTTTTATGTAAATCAAAAAGGAAGAGATTGATGGATCTAGATAACAGATCCAGAATGTGTTTTGAATTACACAAAACCTATTATTGTGATTACTGACATCTATACGAAGTGTGCAGATATCAACAGGAGAAGTTTGATGTGTTGAAGAAAGTTTTTTCAAAACAAAGTTGGAGGAGAAATCTGAACAGAAGAATCGAGAAGGAAAAATCAGATAGTCTTACGTGGACAGCAATGCTTATATGGAGTCCTGCGTGGACAGCTTCGCTTACGTGGAGTTCAATCAGTTGCTGAATTGTTAAAGAGCAGGTTACTGTTGAAGTTGCTGTCAACAGATACCGTGCGAAGAGTTACTATTGATGAAGCTGTTGAAGATGAAACAGCAAGTTACTGTTGACGAGGTTGTTAAGAAGTAAAGAAGAGCTGGAATCAGAAATCATGACGTCAGCATTTCTATTGGAGGAAGCTGTGATCAGCAAAGATGACGTCAGCATTTCTATTGGAGGAAGCTGTGATCAGCAAAGATGATGTCAGCATTTCTATTGGAGGAATCTGGTATCAGCAACGCTGAGGTCAGCATATCTGTCGAAGGAATATCTGATGAGAAGAAGTCTGTCAGCAGTAGACAACAAGCTTAATCAGCGATGATGATGTCAGCGTATCTTTTGAAGTCTGGCAGACTTCAACAGAGAAGTTTCGATATGAACAGTAGAAATCTGGAAGATTGAAAGAGGAGAAATCTGACGAGATGAAGAATAGAGCAGAAGCTGTCAACAGTTAGCGAACCAGTTGTAGAGAAGAGAAGCTGTTAACGGTAAATGAAGAAATAAACGAGAGCAACATTGTGAACATATCTGAAGACAGCTAGTATCAGTAATATGAATCAAATTACAACAACAAACGCAACCGTGAAGATGCGAACAAGAAGTCAATCGTTGACAAAAGATGATTTCAGTAGTTGAAGAATAGAACAGAAGCTGTTGGCAGATACCATTACAGAAGCTGTTGGACGCAATCACCATTTAAAAGGGAAAGAATCAATGGTCTTGATTGATTCGTGCAAATGCCTTAAATCAAGGGGACAAGATTTACAGCTAGTATCAGTAATATGAATCAAATTACAACAACAAACGCAACCGTGAAGATGCGAACAAGAAGTCAATCGTTGACAAAAGATGATTTCAGTAGTTGAAGAATAGAACAGAAGCTGTTGGCAGATACCATTACAGAAGCTGTTGGACGTAATCACCATTTAAAAGGGAAAGAATCAATGGTCTTGATTGATTCGTGCAAATGCCTTAAATCAAGGGGACAAGATTTGTAAAATTCTGGGAAATAGTACAATATATAGAGGAGCTTTGCACACATTTGGGAAGACGACGAATTAGCCGTAACAAGCGCAGAAAGGAATTGGAATTAATCTAACGGTCATAATTGAAGAAATTTGAACAGCAATATATATACAAGAAGCGCTGTTGAAGAAGAGAGATTTTGACAGATTAAGTAACACAGTGCAAAATACAAGGGGAAGAAAATTTGAGACAAATTAGTCGACCGCCATTAGAGAGGAGCGCATAACGAGTGTCGACTGCTGAGTCTCAATTAGCTTTTGTAGAAGCATTTTCCCAGTGTGTGAGATTTATCATTTGAGAGTTGAGCGATACACTGTAAAATATTACACACACAGATTCACTCACACATTTTGTGAGTTGAGCTATCTAGATTAGCGAGTGAATCACAAACAATACAACAGATCCCGTCCAAGCACGAAGACGTTAAACTCTGTGTATGTAGTTAGTCACAGTTGCGGCTGGTGTGCATTTGTGTTGATAGGAGTTCATCTGGAGCGAGGCTCGGTGACTCATTAGTCTTTGAACAGAGACGTAAAACAAGTTCTTTTGGAGTTCACCTGGAGCGAGGCTCGGTGACTCTTCTTCTAGTGGAACCTTCCTGAAGAAGGAAGAAGGGGAGACGTAGGACATTGAAGTCCGAACTTCCATAAACAAATCGCAGTGTATCATATTCTGTTATTTACTTCCGCATACGCATATTTATTTTAGCACGCATACATTTCAGATTGCACACCAAAAGTCGAACAGATTTCTGTTGACAGAAATCTGTTTGCAACGTTTTAAAATTTAGGATTCAGTTCTGGTGTTTTCCGCATGTTTTATTACATGCCAGATATGTCTCCGGTGCTCTGTTTTAATGTTCAAGAACCCGAGGTATTGCACCTCATAATAGCAGCGCAAAAAAAAAATTTATTTTTCAGCAGCGCTCGCTTGCATTAACTTCCTATTTTCGGTCCTAACATCACGAACCGATTTTCATTCTCCGAGCTGATAGCAGTGCCATGTCATTACTCTAATTTGAATTGTTCTCTAAAACTGCAAACCATCTCGGAATCGTATATGTTCTTCAAAATCATAGAATTTTAAAAAGTTGTACGTATATTTGCATTTTCGAGATTAGTTAGTAAATTGGTGGACTAGGGTACCACATAAAGACTTTCTTTGCTCACAGAATTCTTCTGGATAAATAAGTTGACTCAGCCGATGATGCAGAAAATCCAAGAGAGAGCATATCATATTTGACTTGTTAATAGAAGACAGTACAAGAGAATTAAATACAGCCGAACATTTTGCGGCTACAGTTAAAGAACCTTTTGAAATATAGAGTCCAAGCTAGAAAGATAAAATCATGTACAAGACCTTGAATGTTGAAATATGATCGTTGACACCTCCACTCGAACATTATAAGAACATAAGGAGCCAACCAAAAGCTGAAGAAAAACAAATAGTTAGACATAAGAATAGAGCACATAAAGGAGAAAGAAACGGAAGACAGAGAGTTCTTCTCAAGGGGATTCAAAATAAATATATCTGCTTAGTAAAGAGCTATCCCTTATGTGTAATGATATATTTGATCGATATACACTGTAATGATTTAATCCTAAAAAACATAATCATTTACACATATAAACGAGAGTTATGCTTCATAGAATATGTGAGTGATTGGCCTTCACATAAAGACATTAAAATTTGTGAGAGTTCAAACTATTGAATAAGTTTTTTATTTATATAATGAAATAGATCTCGGGCTATTGAAAATTTTTTATTCATATAACCGAGTAGATGTTAGAAATTAAGATATAGGCAGGGGGTAAATCTTTAGCTGAAGTGGGTTGTTACAATGTGTTAAGTATGAAATTATATGTTTTGGTGATAACAAAGTGCCCATCATGAAGCTTAGATTATCATATCAGGCTAGATCTAAAAATGTGTTTTATTCCGATCAGGTCTAAGCTGATGAGTAATGACAACTCAGTTTAGAATGCAGCGTATCATATTAGAACAGATCAGTTCAAATAGACAGCATAGAAGAGCTGTGAGGACCGTAATTAATCGATTTAATTAGTGACATATTATGAGCAGATTAGAGGAAACATCAACATTTGATTTCGTAAGATGTTGGATGAGATTAGCCAAGGGAGACGTGGACTGTCGAGTATTCAGCTTAGGAGACTGGTCTGAGCTGTTGTTTGATCTTCGGATTGGATATAGAACGAATCAGGCGTGAGTTATTAGATTGGAAAAGAGCGATGAAGATTTCATCTTTGGGAGAGAAATGTACTTTACGTGTAAGTTGTCCAATTCGTGATCTGTTCTATTTTCCCTAGCGCGAGCTGTTTTGGGACGGAACAGCTATGAGCCGTTGGAATAACGAAGGGATGTAGAACGGCTTACAAGTGCGTGAGCGGGTGGTACTATGTGGACCGGCCCGGTTCGTGATTTTGGAGTAGACTGGTACGGTTCATATTTTCCAGATTAGGCAAGAGCTGGTCTACGTATGCACGATCTGGTTGTTGCGAGCTGGAAGCGACGTGACGTCGTTTAGCGACATCAGCTTAAACACTGGTTGGTAGTAAGAGAAGCGTGATATATCGACGTGGCGTGACCTGTCGACGTGGCATGATCTGATGGATCCAAGAGCTGATCTGTGCGTATGTACTGAGCTGTACGCTGGAAACGCGTGAGCTGTTTGTTATGAGCTGGACTCCTGTGCAACGTCGTTTGGTGGTCGCGAGCTGGTATAGTGTAGAGGAGTCAGATCTGGTGTAGTGCTAAGGTCTGAGCTAAATTGACTTTCACTATAGCGTTGACTGGAAAATAAATATAAGTGTCGATCAACACTTAGCCATTTTCAAACCCGATATTTCTTATCTTCTTCCAGAGAGCTTTTGTTTCCAACTGATCTCAAACCCTTACTGTTCATCGTACCCTATTTCTTTCAATTGTCGTCGATTTACGCCGTCTTTTGGAGCAAGGCTGGTGGCGCTGGGTTCGTCTCTCCAGGACCTTTCGTTTGGTACCACTTTGGAGTCTTGGGTCGACTTGTCGAGGTAGCGCGATGCTGTTGAAGCGTTTGAATATTTTCGCGATTACCATCCGTTAGCTCTTCTGTTCTGTTTGAGCTCTTGGGTTTTAGCACCGTGGTTGATTGAGCAGCTTCTGTTGAATTCGTCGTGAGATGGTAGGGCAGTAGACTTGCAAGAGCTGTTGGTGCGGTTTTCTCGTTCTCGTGCTATCTGTTAAGGTAGTAGCCGCGCCGAGAGGTTTGAGGTACGAGTGAGCTTATACTAGCAGCTTTAATATCAGCTTGAGAATATTTCTATTCGTGTCTGAGCTGCTGTGATTATGTGTTAGATGATTATGTGTGATCTTGCTGGTTTATGACGATTCGTGTGCTTAATTGCTTATGCGTGTGAATTTATTGAGCCTGTTTCTTTGAGACCTAATAATCGATGAGTCGCGATCTGCCGGCTGAGTCACCGTGTTGAGAATCCAATGTCGTCGCTGAGTCACGATAGCCAGCTGAGTCGCTGTGATTTGGATTCAGATTGATTATTGAGATTTTATTGCACAGCTGAGTCCTTGTGCCTTGCTTACCGATGATTCTTCGTAGCCCTCATGCATTGCACGATTGAAGTATTTCATGTCTGATATGATTTCTGCTTTATAGATGCTCTTCGTACTAAGGTTTGACATCATTTTATTTTCCCTTCTTGGGCTGCTTTGGTTTGTATTGGCCTTTGCAGGGTCTTCAGGTAATCCAGCTGGACTGAGTGGAGCATCAGCTGGTAGATCCCTATTTTTTGAGTCCCAGTTATAAACATTATGTATTGAATAAAAAAACCAGGGGATGTCCTGTGTGGATATTGTATTTGGGGATCTGTATTTTACGCATAATTGGATATGTTCTGATATTGTCGTTGTTTGGATTTTTGAGTCAAAATTATTATTTTGATTATGCTTGTGTTTTAAGATATGATTTCAGTTCAGGCCCAAACGAAAAAATTTTTACCCATATTTTACGCTTCCGTGTAATTAAGATTAATTGAGTAATTAATCGCTGGCTTAGCGCACCGGGCCTGACATCTTGGTATCATAGCTTAAACTGTATAAGTTCGATTTTTTTCCATCACACTTGAGTCTAGGCACAGAGTTTGAGCTTTTTGTTTCTGATTGACTCTCTGATTGTGTTATTTGCCTATGTGAATTATCTGCTTTTGGTTCTTACCTTTGAGTTTTGGTAGATGCCGCCGAGGAGAGGTAGAAGTAGAACAATTAGGCAGGTATTTGGGGAGTCTAGAGCCCTGGGGAATGATGAGGGTGTTGAGAAACAGAGTGTGCCTTTGCGTCGTCGAGCTAGACAGGCAGAGGTTGAGGTTGAGAATCTGACTAGACAGGTTTGTGAGATGGAGTTAGTTCTGGCTAGATTTCAGCGGACGAATCCCCTACGTTTACTGGAGCCGAGGGTGGTCTGATGGCTGAAGGCTGGTTGGAGCATATGGAAGAGTTGTTTGACACGGTGGAGTATCAGGAGAGGAGACTGAAGTTGGCCGTTTTGCAGTTGAGAGATCATGCTCAACGCTGGTGGAAGGGTGCTTCCCTAGTCATGAGAGAGAATGGAGTTTTGATTTCTTGGGAGAGCTTCTGTGCAGCTTTTCGTCAGTAGTATACCCATGAGTCCTACTACAATAACTGTGAGAGGGAGTTTGATAATCTGAAGCAAGGGAATATGAGGGTAGCCGAGTATGCTAGACAGTTTTCTTCGCTTCTGTCGTATGTTCCCCACGTTACTAACCAGGAGAGGACGGAGAGGAACAAGTTTCTGAGAGGATTGAGGCACGACCTGTTCCGAATGGTGTTAGCTGGTTCTCCTACGACTTATGCTGAGGCATTGGATAGGGCGGTGGACATTGAGGAGAGTCTTTGAAAGCACAGAATCAGGTTCAGTCGATAGCTGGACGTAGTTTCCATCCTGTGCCAGAAGGGACACATTATTTCCAACCTCCTCAGACGTCGTAGCATTCAAATCGTCAGAGGTTCAAGCCTCGAGGAAAGCAATTCAAGAGACGGTCGGATTCGAGTTCTTCTGGTTCTGTTAGTTCTGGTGGTAGTGGCTCTGGAGGAGTGTCATGTGGACAGTGTGGAGGTAGGAATATGACTTCGCAATGTTGTGGAGTTCATGGTCTTTGCCATAGGTGTGGGCAGCCTGGACATTTCGCTAGAGTTTGTCCTTTTGATGGGGGGACATCCCTCAAATCAGTCACAGCAAGTTCAGCTGGTGGATCTTCGCAGAGACCGAGAGCTTCTGTGCAGCTTTTCGTCAGTAGTATACCCATGAGTCCTACTACAATAACTGTGAGAGGGAGTTTGATAATCTGAAGCAAGGGAATATGAGGGTAGTCGAGTATGCTAGACAGTTTTCTTCGCTTCTATCGTATGTTCCCCACGTTGCTAACCAGGAGAGGACGAAGAGGAACAAGTTTCTGAGAGGATTGAGGCACGACCTGTTCCGAATGGTGTTAGCTGGTTCTCCTGCGACTTATGCTGAGGCATTGGATAGGGCGGTGGACATTGAGGAGAGTCTTTGAAAGCGCAGAATCAGGTTCAGTCGATAGCTGGACGTAGTTTCCATCATGTGCCAGAAGGGACACATTATTTCCAACCTCCTCAGACGTCGTAGCATTCAAATCATCAGAGGTTCAAGCCTCGAGGAAAGCAATTCAAGAGACGGTCGGATTCGAGTTCTTCTGGTTCTGTTAGTTCTGGTGGTAGTGGCTCTGGAGGAGTGTCATGTGGACAGTGTGGAGGTAGGAATATGACTTCGCAATGTTTTGGAGTTCATGGTCTTTGCCATAGGTGTGGGCAGCCTGGACATTTCGCTAGAGTTTGTCCTTTTGATGGGGGGAAAGCCCTCAAATCAGTCACAGCAAGTTCAGCTGGTGGATCTTCGCAGAGACCGCAACCTTTTGTTCAGTCCCAACGATCAGGATTCCAAACACGAGAACCGTCTAGGTTCGGAGGATCTTCTAGACCTCAGTTTCGGGACCGCAGCAAGCTCAAGTGAATGTCTTGACGAGAGATCAAGCTGATGAGATGCTTGGAGGAGTTATCGTATGTACTTGCTCTATCTTTGACTTTCCTGCACGGGTTTTTGATACTGGAGCATCATACTCTTTTATATCTGAGTTGTTTGTGCATAAGTGTGGGTTGAGATCAACCACTGTGTGATGTCGTATCTGTTTCTACACCTGCTGGTGTGTGGTTGCTGTCCCGTGAGGTGATTGAGGATTGTGTGATAAGATTTGATGAGAATGTGCTGGTGACGAATTTGATTTCTCTGGAGATTAGAGATTTTGACTGCATCTTGGGTATGGAGGTGCTGTCTATTTATAGAGCGACTGTTGATTATTCCATGGTGCAGTGAGGTTTAGACCTCAATTTGGAGAAAAGTGGGATTTCTATGGTGCTGACTCGCGGTCAAAGATTCCACTAGTGTCAGCCATGGAGATGTTTAGTTTTTTGTTGTTAGAGAATTCAGGGTTCTTAATTTATGCCCTGGATGTTTTCCAAGAATCTCGGATAGAGTTGAGTGATATTCCGATTGCTCGAGAGTTCCCAGATGTTTTTCCGGATGAGATTCCTGGATTTCCTTCGAGACGAGAGATTGATTTCAGCATTGAGTTGGTGCCAGGAACCGCCCCAATTTCACTTGGAAAATCCGAACGAGGGTAGTTCACTAGATCACCAGGTCACTATCCATGCTTAGAACATCACTATGTTTCCTACCAATGAAACGTGGTACCTCGCATCGCAGATTCTAGTCTCAAGCTCGGGCGGCCTGTTGGGATATAAACTCAAGAAGTTTTGGTGATGAAATACTTAACAGGAAAAAGAACCCGTAAAAGAGATCATTCAAACGAAAGTGTCAAGGACCGGACAAACTTATCATGTTCAATGGAGAAATCAGCTCGAAGTGTTGAGGTCAAAGTTAAACCAGCCTGAAGGTATATCTCAAACAAGCTGAACGACGTAAAGCGCAAGAAACCAGCTCGGTTGAGTGAACCAGCTGGATACTAAGTCGGCAAAAGCTAAATCAGTTGGATGAGTGGACAATGCAAATAACAGCTAGAGTTTCAGACGGGTCTATCAGCTAGATACATGGAAATGAAAAATCAGCTGAATACAGAACGACATAAGGAATTTGAAATTTGGAATGACTAAAGTACTGTACCATCTGAAGCAATCTAGTTGACGTCTCTGCCATAATTTGTAGTCGTTGAAACCAGTTCAAGCTAAAACCAGAAATGCAGGGATATGACAACAGAGTGAAGACGGCACAGACTTACCAGAAAGGGTAATGCATTTAATGAAACTGTACCTTCATCGTACAAGCATTTTTGGCGCCACAGATACTTCAATTTGGATGTATTCAATGTGTCTAATGGCAACATTTATTACCGTTACATCCAAAGAGTATATATATATAAGACAAGAGAAGCCATTGGGGACGAGGATTTTTTACATGATCATTCAGAAATTATTCAAATCCTTCACAGAAGCACAATTCACTCTTGAACCAGCTTGTAGTGACACACGCACATATCATACATATTCTTCGTGTCACCAACTCTTCTACACTCATTCTGTAGGCTTGAACTCAATTTGTAAGATCATAAACAGAGAGTGTCTGAGTGCTAGAGTAGCACAACCATCTGAGAGCTTTAACTGTTATAATACGAACCAGGCTGAGGGTATGTGTGTCGTAAGATAGCTAAATAGCTGAGTACTAAAGCGTTTGTAATAACGAACCAGGCTGCGGGTCTGTGTGTCGTTGGTTGCTAGGAGTTCTCTTGACTGAGGGTCACGAGAGTGGGTTTGTACAAGAGTTGTATAAATCAAAGCCTTCTAGTGAAATCCTTCCCGCTGTGGAAGAAGGGGAGACGTAGGAGAAATTGCTCCGAACTTCCAGAAACAACTCACTTATTCTTACTGTTTTTATCTCTTCGCTTTGATTAAATTGTTCAGCTGCTTGAATCGCGTTTATTCCGCATAAAATAACTTTATTACGTGAGACAACAGCATCACTGAGAAAGCCTTCCAGCTGGTAATTCGGGTGGAAGTTGGCTTTGAGCTGTAAAACCTTTTCAAAATAAACTGTTTGTTTAAAATTAGCAAAGGAGTTCATTCATCCCCCCACCTTTGAACTCTCAAGCACTCTTTTCGATCCTAACAAGTGGTATCAGAGCGGGTTTTCTCAGTGTCTGAACATTTTACTCATTTGTATTATTAAATATGTCGGTCTCTCACTCTAAAATTCCTATGTTCTCCAAGGAGGAATACGATGTCTGGAAGATTCGGATGCAAGCGCACCTAGCTGCACAAGATGACGACATGTGGTTTGTAATCACTAACAGACCAATGTCGATTACTCAAAGTAAACACTGCATTGCCATAGTTGATGGTGCACCTCAATGGATTGAGAAGCCAAGACAGGAGTGGAAGCTCCGAAGATAGGAAGAAAGCAAATCTTGACAATGTACGCAAAGGACATACTATACAAGAAGCTAGACAATAACATGTTTAGTAAGATCCAGACATGCACCACTGCAAAAGAAATCTGGGAAAAGCTGGTCTAGATTTGTGAAGGAAATGAGGAAACAAAAGAAAACAAGCTGACTGTAGCCTTGCAAAAATTTGAGCTCATCAAGATGAAGCCTGAAGAAACCATGCCCGAATTTGATGAAAGATTTAGCTCTCTGGTAATCGAGCTAGCCAGACTGAATAAAACTTACAACAACAGAGAGCTGGCCCTAAAAGTAATGTGCGCACTCCCCAAGGAATGGGATGTAAAGACTATGGCCATGAGGGAGTCGAAAGATTTGAACAAACTGGAGTTACATGACTTGTTTGCTAACCTGAAGGCATACGAGTTCGAACTAGAAACAAGAGCCGAAACGGAGCCATCTACATCTCAACCAACTAAAGCTCTGCTTCTATCCCAGATCAAAGTCCATGTTCCACTGACAGCAGATCGACAGATGAGATGAGCAAGGATGCAATGGCTCTCTTTATCAGAAAATTTGGAAAATTCATGCGGAAGCAGAACTCTCAACCCTTCTCATTTAATTCTCCCAAGAAAAATTTTAACAATCCTTCTGAAAATAAATGCTAGAACTGTGGCAGGACTGGTCATTTCATGGCTGATTTCAATAAGCCAAAACATGATGAAAAGAAACAACCGGACCGTAGCAGCAGCAGGAACAAGAAAGACAAAAAGATATATCGAAAAGGGAAGAGTGAGAAAGCTATGGTGGCAAAAGAGAACAAGAATGCATGGGCTGACTCTGATTCAGATGATCAGGCTCTGAAAATTCCTCGTCAAGCGACAGTGAAGATGAAGTACAGTGTCTCATGGCAGATGACATTGAGGAGGTATTTGATTTTTCAAACCCTGAATTTACACGAGATGATCTTGTCACCGCACTAAACGAAATGGTTCTTGAATACAAGAAACTTTCTCAATAATTCATGGAGTTTAAAGCTGAAGAAGAGAGTCGTGCAACAAGCGCTGAGTTAGCTAGCTCAGGTGCTATGCAGGCTGCTCTAAGTAAGCTTGAAAATGAGAATGCTGAGTTGAAAAATAGGTCAGAGGAGATATTCTGCGAGAATCAG
>KV010669.1:11999-22705 GCA_001598015.1 Dorcoceras hygrometricum | reverse complement strand
TACTCCCATGAGCACATCCATCAAGTTGGACAAAGATGAAGCTGGATTAGCAGTCGAGGTAACCATGTATCGAGGAATAATTGGATCATTGCTATACCTCACTCAGACCAGACCAGATATCATGTTCTCGGTCTGCATGTGAGCCGGGTTTCAAGATGATCCAAAAAAGTTTCACTACATGGCTGTTAATTCTTAAGTACACTGCAAGCAGACCAGATATCATGTTCTCGGTCTGCATGTGTGCCAGGTTTCAAGCTGATCCAAAACAGTCTCACTACATGGCTGTTAAACGCATTCTTAAGTATTTGAAAGGAACACAAAATGTGGGTCTTTGGTATCCCAAGACTCCAGCTTGAATTTAATTGGATACAGCGATGCATATTATGCAGGGTGTAAGATTGATCGTCGAAGCACAAGTGGAACGTGTCAGTTTTTGGGTGATAGGCTCATCTCATGGTTTAGCAAGAAGCAGACATCAATCGCTACATCCACAGCTGAGGCTGAATACCTTGCAGCTGGAAGTTGTTGTTCTCAAATATTATGGATTCAACAACAACTTCGAGATTCTGGCGTTGATGCACAAGAGGCACCCATCTTCTGCGACAACACAAGTGCAATTGCGATCACTCAAAATCCAGTGCTGCATTCTAGAACTAAGCACATTGATATACGGCATCATTTCATTCGAGATAACGTGCTTAAGAAAGACGTCCGAGTGGAGCATGTGTCTACAGATCAGCAAGTGGCGGACATCTTCACCAAGCCACTACCGTATGCTAAGTTTTCTTACTTTAGAAACATCGTAGGTCTCCTTGAAATGATGTAAATTTGTTCTGAGTGCATCAATTCAGGGGGAACAATATGAGTCAAACAGATATCCAAGAAAATCAACTGGTTGCCATCGAGCTGGTAGGTTTCGAGCTGGTTACAATCAAGCTGGTTGTTTAGCTGATTGATACCATATCGATCTGGTTACAGCGTGATGTTATCATGGGGTTTGCCTCAATTGCTTCCAGCTGGTATATCCAAATTAAACGGACGAGATTGGGTTAATACTTACAAATTTATTTTAAATTCAGAATGTCATCTCTTCGAAATTTCGAAAGTTTTTTTTTTAAATTAGACGATGACACGTGTCTCCAAAAGCACTTCTCTCTCCCCGCTCAAACAAAAACCACTTTTTCATTAGTACGCTATCAATATAGTTCGAGCAGTATAGCATCAGTACCAATCGTTGCAATATACTAAACTCATATCAAATCGCATCAAATTAACTGCTAGCAATTGTTTCCTCCCTCTTTGTCAACACTTTTCAGGTCAACTTCACGTCAGTGCTTACTATGGAACATGCGGGAATGGTTCATATGTTTAAAACTCTCGAGGATACCGGATTGCGTTGATGTTTAGAAGGTACTACCTCTATATTTGAATCTGTTGTTGTTGAGTTCTTCTCAAATGCACGAGTTATTGCTGGAACTATTGTTAGCACTGTGTTTGAGCAAAAGTTGGTGGTCATAGAAGAAATTTTTTAGGAAACGTTCAAACTTCCGACTGAGGGTATGCAAAACTTTTCTGGTATTCCAAACGAAACAATCGCTGAAATGAGAACTAGGTTCTCTGCTACTACAGTACCGTTCCAAAGTTCTGGTAAGAAAAAGGTTTTACACTTCGAATACCGCCTATTGCATGACATATTTGCGAAATCTCTCTGTGCAAAAGCCGGATCTTTTGACAAGGTTACCTGTGAAAAGTTTGAAGTCATGGTAGCAATCTCGGTTGGTCTATCAGTCAATTGGGGTCGCATTCTGTTTCAACGATTGCTCGCCATGGTTCAGAATCCAAGAAAACAGTCTCAGATTCACGGTTCAAATCAGTATATTGATGGAACTAGTGGTTCGGGCTGATCTCGAGACAGCGACTAAGCTACATGTTAAGAAGGTTCTGACGAGCAAACAAGTAGAAAACTATATTAAGACCAACCAAGGAACTACTCCGACAGAGGAAACTGCAAGCAACACTGAGGGTGGGACGTCACAAAAAGTACCACCAGAAGTCTCAAAGTCTCTTGCTGATGCCACCGAACAAAATATGCCCAACCCTAAGAAAAGGAAACACAAGGGTGGAGCAACGAAGACACATACCAAACATGCTGCCACACAAATAACCACGACGCCACCAGACTGTTAGAGTAGATGCCCAACTAGCCAACTTGTGGCGTGTGGGTTTTATAGACTCTTGTACAAACAGTCTTTATATATAATATTCGCATTTACTTATATGGCGGCCACCAGACACTACTGCAACAAAAATTGTTGAGAATAGAAACCGTGGTTTCAACAAATGTTGATCCTGAGGAGGATTCGGAAATAGACTCGTGTCTGTTGGTGCAACGCCGATGCAAAAAGAAGCAAGTATCTAGGTCGTTTGATTCACTCCCTCTCACGCACCTCTTGAAACAAATGCGGACACAGAGGCAGCACAAACCGAGTGGTGGACTATTACAACTCAGCCTGATCCAATTTCAGCCCTCACTACTGCACCCGAAGAATTTCCCGATGAACAAATTCTACATGGAGCGGGTGTTGATAACTTCGCTGACAATCTGGATATTTATGATCAAACAGAGCAAGACAAGCCCAACAATCAAAACGTCAATGTTGATCGCCCTCATCAGATTGTTCCCACTGAAGGGGAAGGAACCAACGTTGATGATGAAAAACGGGATCATGGCTCTCAAGATCCTACGACATTGGACATCAACCTCTCTGAACAGGGAAAAGGCGAGGTAAACCTCGACGACGGTCTGAATAATGACGCTCGGACGGAGCCTGAAAAGCAACCAGAGCCTGATTATATCGCTGATGCAAGCGAAAGCCCTCTCCATAATTCCATCCAAATTATTCTTGTCAACCATGAAGGCAACGTGGCCTATCAGCGCACAGCAATAGCCCTCAGAAACCTGACGATGTAGTACCAATACAAGTTGCACAGGAAGGTGGTAACCCAAAAATGGTTGAATACTATTGCACTCGGTTGATAATGACTGCAAGGAAAAAGGTTTCCTCACGCATGGCCATTTTTGAATAATGGGTTCACTTTCGTATGGAGGTACGCCTCAAGGATTTTTCTTGTTTTCAGTCGATGGTTGATATTGAAGAACAGCTATTCGAATGGGCAGAGACTGAGGATATTACTGAGCTATCCGAGCGACGGTCGCTCATCCTCTATAAGCTTCTTGAAACAGAACTTGAAAAGCTCTATCTGGCACATCTGGCCAATTTAAAGACCAATGTTGTCTCTGGTCATCGTGACTTTGAGTGTATTCGCCGACTGCATCAAGAGCTCCAGTTAATTGCTGCTGCACATAGACACCACCATGGTTTGGTGGGTTTACCGTTTACCACTCCCGAATGTGACTTTCTTCCTAAGGCTCAGGAAAACGAGCCCCTCATTCAAGAGGCCGACCATGAACATCAGGGCCAAGATTGACAGGGTCTGTAGAAGGGGTTGATCCGAGGTTAAATGCTATTCCAATTTCAGCTATCAATCCAGAGGCCATTCCGCGTGCCGAACAAGACGTCTCTCCCCATCAGGATCCAGACTTCTCAAATTTACAGTTAATTGCTACAGCTCCACAGGAATCTTCCACTCTCCAGCTTCTACATACTGCTACCCAGCCGCTCAATGCTATATCCACTCACGTATCCTCCCTTGACCAATCATATGCTCGACTGCGTGATGATACGAACATCACCAGACATCACACTACCAAGCTTCGCGACGAGCTCAAAAGCACGGCTGAAGGATTTGATATCAGAATTGATGTTCTGGAGCGAACTCTCACTCAACAAATGGTTGACGAACTAGCTGTGGTAAAATCTCAGCTGGCCGTTATAGTTGAGGATTTAAAGGAGTCAGGTGCTGCCAAAACGGGGGAAGGTGGATCAAGTAGTAGACCAAGGGAAGGTCCAAGTGGCCGTGGGGCTGACTGGAGGACCGGGAGGATCAAGTTCACAAGGTGGAAGAGGAAGAGGAAGAAGTGATGATCCGGAAAGATTTAAATATTCGAAATGGTTCTAATAGGATGATCTAAAACTGTTTGTCAAGGAACGAATTAACTTTGAGCTTTTATCATGACTTGGCATTTGATTCATTGATCTACTTTTACCAACAGGGTTTTGGCATCACCAAAAAGGGGGAAATTGTTGGGATATAAACTCAAGAAGTTTTGGTGATGAAATACTTAACAGGAAAAAGAACCCGTAAAAGAGATCATTCAAACCAAAGTGTCAAGGACCGGACAAAACTTATCATGTTCAATGGAGAAATCAGCTTGAAGTGTTGAGGTCAAAGTCAAACCAGCCTGAAGGTATATCTCAAACAAGCTGAACGACGTAAAGCGCAAGAAACCAGCTCGGTTGAGTGAACCAGCTGGATACTAAGTCAGCAAAAGCTAAATCAGTTGGATGAGTGGACAATGCAAATAACAGCTAGAGTTTCAGACGGGTATATCAGCTAGATACATGGAAATGAAAAATCAGCTGAGTACAGAACGACATAAGGAATTTGAAATTTGGAATGACTAAAGTACTGTACCATCTGAAGCAATCTATTTGACGTCTCTGCCATAATTTGCAGTCGTTGAAACCAGTACAAGCTAAAACCAGATATGCAGGGATATCACAACATACTGAAGACGGCGCAGACTTACCAGAAAGGATTAATGCATTTAATAAAAATGTATCTTCATCGTACAAGCATTTATGGCGCCACAGATACTTCAATTTGGATGTATTCAATGTGTCTACTGGCAACATTTATTACCGTTACATCCAAAGAGTATATATATAGTGTTAGAGTAGATGCCCAACTAGCCAACTTGTGGCGTGTGGGTTTTATAGACTCTTGTATATGACAATCTTTATTTATGAAATACACATTTATTTATGCCATTCTTTATCTTCATTGTGATTATAATGTTAACAATTGTGTTGGATAAAGACCTAGAATGCACCATAGTATATGTTAGATATGATAGTGGATATGATGGCTATCATGAAACACATCTAATAGTCACTGTGCATTCTGAATTCGTTCCTAGTCGATTGGGCCGTCAAAATGAGGATAAGGCCGCCCGAGCTTGAGACTAGCGTCTGCGATGTGAAGTACCATGTTTCATTGGTAGGGAACATTGTGATGTTCTGATCATGCAGATGGATAGTGACCTGGTGATCTATCGAACTACCCTCGTTCGGACTTTCAATGTGGTTACCATTTGTCGAGTGGATAAGTCCGAGGTCTTGGTTGTACTGATTAGTCCTCACTACTCGAAACGTCATTGAGACTCTACATGATAAACGCCTCAATTTGACTCGTTTACCGACTCACTTGGGGTCATTAGGTGGCGGGATTGGGTGAGATCCCGATGCATGTAGGAGTCGATGCTTCGTTGTCGAGGATTCACCGCTCGCTCTCATGCGTGGATATCATATGCTATCTGAGGAGATAATAGTGTATAAATCTCTGGCCAGAGTACTGGATGTGTTTTAGGTAAATGGGTTTACCTAGTTACACTCGCGATGTCACTATTTGATCTCCAAGATGCCTAGCCTCCAAACTCTTGGCCGCCCCTCCTCTACCATACCACGCCGCCGCCGCCGCCGCCACACCGTCGCCTGTCGTCGGTGATTGCGTGATTGGACTTGTTCCGATCGTCGCAACGAGGAGAATCCGTTCGTGCCAAAATCCATCAGATCTTCTAGTGCAGACGGAGGGAGGAATCGTATTTCTGGTCGTGGACCTGATTAGACGATCTACCGCCGCCTACATTTCAAGAGCCAGAATTCCCTGTGAATCTGGTTGGAGCCAGGCGCCTAGACGCCAGTAAGGTAACAATCGATAAACATCCTATGTATGGTTTATTGATTTGATTCTATGTATTGAACGCTTTTCGGGGCAAATTTTTAACTTCCGCTGTGCCCCCGGGAAACGGGATCCGGATCCGCCATTGTCGCCAACAGTGGTATCAGAGCCAAGGCTCGGATCCTTCAATACATTTTACTGCCTGAATTGCATTGATCTAGAATTTCGATTTCAGAACAAAAAAAAAAATTTTTGAAAGCCGTCGGCGCCGCCGCATGCGACGGCGCCACCACGCGCAACAGCGCGCGCGCGGTCGCTCGCAGGCCAGCGCGCAACTGGTTGTTCTCAGCTGCTCCCAAGCTGGTTTGTCTTTAACCAGCTTGCCAGTCTATTCGTCGTTCAGTTCTCCACAGAATGGTCTTGTGCGAGCTGGTTTCTCAGCTGGTTTCCTTCCCAGCTGGTCTTCGAGCTGGTTTGCACTAGGCTTGTTTCTCAGCTCGATTCCTTCTCTGTACCAGCTCGCCGGCTTATAATCCGGCTGGGGGACCAGTATGAGAATATGCAAGTGTGGGATAATCTTGCATATTTCAGTATAGGACCATTGTTGTCCCCTCCGAAACGGTTCGACTGCTTTGTCGAAACCTAAGCCATTCGTCGGCCAAACATCTTTGTTTAGGCCTCCGAAATTGCGTTGGCTACGCACTCAATCACTGCTCTTGTACACTGCACTTGATCTGTGCTTGAGCTATTCTTCACTTGAGCATTCTACGCTTGGACTCTGCACTTCAATTCTGCTCTTGATTCTGCGCTTGAACTGCTCTTCAGACTCTGCGCTTAATCTTCGTGCTGCTCCAACATCCAGCTTATGAACCAACTTGATGTTCCCTGCACTTCTGGAAGTAAACCGCCTAACCAGTTTGGGCGTCTCCTTACTGTTCCAGCTTGATATCTTCGTTTAAACAGTTATGAACACGTAAGCAAATATGAGATGCGTATGAATGCAAGTACTGAAAACAGTAAAGAAGATACGCTGATTTGTTTCTGGA
Organism: Dorcoceras hygrometricum; assembly: GCA_001598015.1. Classification (NCBI taxonomy): domain Eukaryota; kingdom Viridiplantae; phylum Streptophyta; class Magnoliopsida; order Lamiales; family Gesneriaceae; genus Dorcoceras; species Dorcoceras hygrometricum. The sequence goes on along the minus strand of KV010669.1, from coordinate 15,797 downwards.
AGTTCGGAGCTCAATCTCCTACATCTCCCCTTCTTCCGCCACGGGAAGGATCCACTAGAAGACATTGATTACAACGACCCTCGTTGTAACCCACTCTCTACGACCAGCAGCCGCAAGAACTCCTAGCTTCTACCATTGCATACCAGCCCCGCAGACTGTGTGACTAACTTCACTTCTTTTACGCCTCAGTGAGAAAGGCTACAAGGACTTGTTTAACGTCTCTGTCCAAAGACTACACACACTTCTTTAACGTCTCAGTGCGAAAGACAAACAGACTTGTTTAACGTCTCTGTCCAAAGACTACAATGGAGAGTATTTGATTCACATTCACTCTTTATAAATTTTGCTCAACTCTCGAATGTGAGTGAATGTGTGTGTGTGAGATTTACAGTATAAGCACAATCTCTAAATGAATTAAACCTCACACACTCTGAGAAGTGCTCCTGGTTTGAGCTGGTTTTCTGCTATCTCCCCAGATCAAGTGTTGTGCGTCTTCAAGTGTTTTATTTTTGGATTTGCACAACACACTCTCACTGTTTTGCGCATGTCTGCAATCTGTTTCATTGCGCCTGTTTATAAAGCCGCTGATTGGATATATCCGTTGGACACAAAGATGTAGCCATTCTGAAAGGTCTTCTGACGCATATGTACTTTGTGTCCTTTGGCATTTAATGTGTTGCAGGCTTTATTTGTCTTGAGCTCTGTTCATCGGCGATTCTGCAGCCTTTGGTCATTTCGAGCTCTTGTCTGCTTGTACCTGATGTGGACAAGGGAATGCAAATTAGTTTGAACCAATTAAGTTGGTCTTCGTAGATTGTTCAAACTGATTTGCTTGACCAGACTGATTTGTCTGGCTCTGGTCTTTCAGCTGGTCTCTTCTCATCCAACTTCTCCTTTCTGTTCGTTGAGCTGGTTTGACTTTAACCAGCTTGATTCTGCTCTTTGTTCTCAGCTGCTCCCAAGCTGGTTTGTCTTTAACCAGCTTGCCAGTCTGTTCGCCATTCAGTTCTCCATAGAACTGATCTTGTGCGAGCTGGTTTTTCAACTGGTTTCCTTCCCAGCTGATCTTCGAGCTGGTTTGCACTGAGCTTGTTATCCAGCTCGATTCCATCTCTGTTCCAGCTCGCAGGCTTATAATCCGACTGGGGAACTAAGTATGAGAATATGCAAGTGTGGGATCATCTTGCACATTTCCGCATAGGACCATTGCTGTCCCCTCCGAAATGGTTCAACTACTTTGTCGAGACCTAAGCCATTCGTCGGCCAAACATCTTTGTTTAGGCCTCCGAAATTGCGTTGGCTACGCACTCAATCACTGCTCTTGTACACTGCACTTGATCTGCGCTTGAGCTATTCTTCACTTGAGCATTCTACGCTTGGACTCTGCACTTCAATTCTGCTCTTGATTCTGCGCTTGAACTGCTCTTCAGACTCTGCGCTTGATCTTCGTGCTGCTCCAACATCCAGTTGATGAACCAGCTTGATGTTCCCTGCACTTCTGGAAGTAAACCGCCAAACCAGTTTGGGCGTCCCCTTACTGTTCCAGCTTGATATCTTCGACCGTCCAGCTCAGGCGTCCCTTCACTGTCCTAGGTTGGATATCTTCACGTCTACTCCAGTCTAAGCACGCTGCGCATATCAAGTAGAGCATTAGTACAATAGAAGCAGATTTTGTGTGAATCAAAACTTAGATTCTGATCTATAAACACAGATCCAACAGAGAATTTCCACGAGAACTGTTCAGATGTGAGTGTTTATCAGCGCTGGGTGATCGCGCTCAGTTGTGGTGATGAAATATGGTATCGCAGGAGTCCAGAGGAGAGCTAGCGTGTTTCTGTAGCGGGTAGTGAAACTACGTCATTTGGATTAGTTGGAACGACAGCGTTTAGTTTATTGGGGGAAGATTCAGATTTGAGGCGTTGGTCTTCAGACTTCGGTAGGATCTGAGTGTTGCGATGCGTTGCTGGTTAGCATTTCAGATTTGAGTAGCGGGTGACGTGTCCAGATGCGAGTGTGGACTCTTTGCGACACCGTTTGGATAAGTTAGGATTTGTTTTGACGTAGAGTCAGATCTGATGTGAGATTCAGATCCGTGTGGGAAATTAGCTTTGAGACTTTAAGTTGTCGGTGTGTTCTGTTCTTCAGATTTGAGCAGATTTGACCTTTTAAATATAGGACTTTTCCTTCGTTCTTTATTATTCAGCTTCGACGCTTAGTAATATTTCCCGATAGTGAATCCTGTCGCGATACCCTAGATACTGTTCATCGAACCTTATCTTCATAGCTCCGATTGAAGTAAGAGTGGTAGCATTGGACTCCTCTTGCTAAGACACTTCGTTTGGTACCGCTTGTGGAAGCTTGCGTTAAGCTGGAAGTGGATCGAGAGACATCTCCCTTCTGTAGTCTGTTAGCATAAGCGTCGGATTTGCTTATGCCTTTCAGGTAGCTCGTTGGGTAAGTATTAAGGTCCTACCTTGTACTTTGTTTAGAGCCTTCTGTTGCGTTAGAAGGGTAGGACAGATTTGGTTGAGCTCGTAGCTCCCAATTCGTAGTTTTTGTGCTACTGTTCATGAGCTAGTATCTGTGTTTGGCTTAGCAGGTGCGATATCTGTGTTGCTCGGGACTTCGTTGTTGTAATTATAGCTCAGAAGTCTTGAGATACGGATGTGAGCTTGTTTTACAGCGTTGGATTTGACATGGATATGTGTAATTTCTTGTTGTTCCGTGGTACAGTGTATGCTTGGATGCTTGGTGTTGCTTGTTGTTATCTGACCGCTTGTGGAAGCTTGCGTTAAGCTGGAAGTGGATCGAGAGACATCTCCCTTCTGTAGTCTGTTAGCATAAGCGTCGGATTTTGTTGGTCCATGTAAATTAGGATCAAAAAGATCAGCAGCCGCGCATTTGATAAAAGACTTTAAAATTTTGCGCTGCTGATACTCTGGAGCTGCAATAGCTCGTTGTTCTTGAACATTTAAAGAAAACAGAGCACCGGAGACAGATCTGGTATGATTTAAAAATCATGCGGAAAATACCAGAACTGAATCCTAATATTTTAAAAACAACTCAAACAGATTTATGTACAACATAAATCTGTTCGAGACTTGCAAGTGCTAGTGTGCTGTTGAACTGTTATGCGATGCTAAGAATGCTAAGTGCTGAACTGTTATGCGTGCAATGCTAAGATAAAATATGCAATACAGAAAGCTTAAAGAACACGATACTCAGTATTTGTTTCTGGAAGTTCGGACCTCAATGTCCTACATCTCGCCTTCTTCCACCTCGGAAGGCTCCACTAGAAGATTTGATCTTACAGCTTGTGTACAGACCCAATCCCACAACCAGCAGCTGTGAGAACTCCTAGACTCCACAAATGCACAACAGCCGCAACTGTGTGACTGACTACATACACATGAGTTTTACGTCATCGTGCTTGGACGGGAATTGATAAACGATTTCGAGATCCATTCACAAATAGATGTGAATGAATCTCGGTGTGTGAGATTGATACAATGAAAAGCTCAAACTCTCTGTTTTTCTCACACACTAGGGAAATGCTCTAACAAACTAATCTAGACTTAGCAATCGACTCTCGCGAAAGCTCCTCTCTAATGGCGGTCGATTGCTTCGTCTATCTCTTCAATTTCCCTCAGCTGGTACACTGTGCGATTAACTTATTTTCTGCGATAGCTTCACAGTGACCAACTTCCAGTCTACTCATCTCATCGAACTCTCGTCGTCCATGGCGCTTCTCGAATATATAGCCTCTGTTTGAAATATGGCCGTTAGATAGATTCCAAA
>KV010669.1:0-11403 GCA_001598015.1 Dorcoceras hygrometricum | reverse complement strand
TGCTTCATCTTCTTTTCTTTTTCCCTCTGTTGGTGCACTGTATAAACAATGTATTTTAGCAACTGCGCTGTAGTAGCACCAACATCTCGAACCACCGAACTCTGTCATCTCTCTTTTTCAATGGCGCTCTTGAAGTATATAAGCCTCTGTTTGAATTAATTCCGTTGGACACAACTTCTTCCCGTTTGAAATGTGTCTTGTAAAGTACCGACAGGGAATAGTACTTGCGTCCTTTTCTTTTGCAGGCTTCTTGTCGTTTTCGCCATTTGAATTGAGCTCAGCAGTTGACATCCAGCTTTGATAACTCTTCGTAAATTGTCAACTGCTTCGCTGCTGGTTCATCACTACGACTGGATATCTTGCGTCTGTTTGCCACGCTTCGCTACTTCTTCTTTTCTTTGCGCCTGGATGCTTTGCGCTACTGCTGAAGCTTCAAATACTGCGACTGGATATCTTGCGTCTGGATGCTTCAGCTTGCGACTGGATACGCAAAGCTTGCGACTGTATACATAGCAACAGCTGGTTCATATAAGCTCTCGACTGGATGCTGCTGTTGCTTGCGTCTGGTTGTCCAGCTGGTATTATACATATGCTTCCAGCTGGTATCTTGCGACTGGTTCTTGCTACTGGATCTTCAATGCAAAGAGCATCTGCTGAATCTTTAGCGCAAGAGCAAAACGCTGTCGTATCAACTTATGTAAACGCCATCGTTTTGCTATCGCTATCTCCAAATAGCATCTGCTGATGAACAGTAGCTTGCGACTGGATTTCCTCCTCTACGACGTCGCTTCTCTCTTGCGTCTGGATGAGCAAGCTACCTGCTGATTCTTGCGACTGCTCTCTCAAACCATCTGCTGAATATGATGACGTCACCGATGACGTCATCAACGCTAATCCATCTGCTGATTCTTCAGCACGACGTCGCTTCTCTCTTTTTCGCTTCGCTTCATCTGCTGATATCCAACTGCTGATTGTGATGACATCAAGGCTGATGTCATCACAGCTGATTCCATACCTTGCGCATCTTCTCAACTGCTGATATCTCTTCATCTGCTGATCACTGTAGCTTCCTGCTGAATGATGACGTCACTGCTGATGTCATCTACGCTTAGCACTCCAACTGCTTTCTTCATCGTTTCAGCTCCAGCTTGCGATTCTTTGTAGCTTCTTGAATAGCGACTGTCAATAGATTCATCAACAGTACTTATAAACGCTACTGCTAACAGATTCGTCAACAGTACTTATAATTGGAATCTTCTTCTTCGATCTATTTCTCCAGCAGACTTCTCAATACACGTTCCAGCTGGTTCATCTTTTCTCTTTAGCGCTTGCAGCTGGTTGTCATCGTTTCAGCTGGTTCATCATGCTCCAGCTGATTCAACTTTGGCCTCCGCCTGATTACGAACAGCTGATTCAACTTTGGACGTCTCCAAACTTAATCCAGCTGCCGATTCCATGAACACCAAACCAACTGCTGAATCTTTATATTGTGAACCATCGGCTGGACAGATTCTTCGACTGTTCATCATCTTCTTCGATGCTAGCGACTGTTCATCATCTTCTTCGATAGCTAGAATCTGTACACTTAAGTAGAATTGTTAGAAACACAATAACAGGTTTTGTGTAATTCAAAACTTAATCAGGATCTGTCAAAACAGATCCATCAGATTTGCTTATGCCTTTCAGGTAGCTCGTTGGGTAAGTATTAAGGTCCTACCTTGTGCTTTGTTTAGAGCCTTCTGTTGCGTTAGAAGGGTAGGACAGATTTGGTTGAGCTCGTAGCTCCCAATTCGTAGTTTTTGTGCTACTTTTCATGAGCTAGTATCTGTGTTTGGCTTAGCAGGTGCGATATCTGTGTTGCTCGGGACTTCGTTGTTGTAATTATAGCTCAGAAGTCTTGAGATACGGATGTGAGCTTGTTTTACAGCGTTGGATTTGACATGGATATGTGTAATTGCTTGATGTTCCGTGGTACAGTGTATGCTTGGATGCTTGGTGTTGCTTGTTGTTATCTATTGCATCTGCATTCACTCATGTATCCTGTTGAGCTCAGATCTTGTTAGCCGTGCCTTGTTGTATTTGATCTGTGTGTACCAAGATGCCTGTTTTGGAGGTCGAGCGGGTAACTCCCGTCACCCTCATCTCCCTGTTGGGATCTGTTAGCCACTATGAGTGGAGTGGGTAGCTCCCACACCTCATGAGTTTGGCAACAGAAGGTTGAGCTATGTTTTGCATCTGATACCGTGTGCTGAGACGAGTGGGTAGCTCCAATATACTCACACACCCCATATCCACCATTGCTCAGTTGATCTGTTGATGTCATTGATTTGTTCTTGAGATTCCTTTGGCTCCCTGCCTTCGGTTGTAGCCTCATCTCATGCATAGCATTGAATGTTATCTGTTGCTGTCTTATGTTGTTTTTCAGTTGCTCTCCGTACTGGGGTTTGACCCCATGTCCCTCTGGGGCTGGTGTTTGTTTTCCTGTGTGTATTGTTCAGGTTTTCCAGGTTACTCAGTTGATCGTGGAGTTGACCCAGCTGGAGGTGCCCCAGGAGGTGGATAGAGTGTCACAGTTAGCGTATAGCATATATGTATCTATACTAGTAGCCGGGGAGTGCCCTGTGCTTTGTTGTATTCAGTTGTATTCTGTTGTTCTTGTATGAGATACATGATGTACTGTTGTACTGTGTTATTTTAAACTGGGATATTTTGAATATTGAAGTATTTTAAATTATGTATCTTTCAGTCAGACCAAAAGCTAAAATTTAGCCACTATTTTAAATGCTTCCGCTATTGTTTGCATGGTTAAACTCTGTGTTTGTGCACGAGGCCTGACAAAAACATCCCAAAAACAGGGAAAAGAAACGAGGTCAAACCTCAGTACGAAGAGAACTCATAAAAAACACCAGCTCATAACACATGCAATATTTCAAGTCATGATATGCATGAGGGTGCCAAAGAACATCGGTAATCAAGGCCAACAACTCGGCTGGAAATCAAAAGGAGCCTCAACACCACGCACAGCCAATCATCCGATGGAAATCATCGATTCGTGATTTTCAGGAGCGACACACAATCGACCATCACAGCTCAGTGGTATTCAGGTACGACGACTCAACCGGCCACCACCTCGATGATAGATTTGACGCTGGTTAAGTGAAATCTGTTCAGCGGGTGTGAGCAGATGTGCGCGTCAACTTGGAGAAGTTATGTGTTGGTCAACGGTATTGTGTGGATCGGTCCGGTTCGTGAGTTTGGTGTAGACCGGGACGGTTTGATGTTTTCATATTTGACCAGATCTGGATGTTTGCGAGCGGGTATACGTGTACGTGTGATCTGTTGTTTTGAACGGGACTCCTACGCGACGTCGTTTGATGATCGCGCGCTAGTATGGCGTAGAGAAGTCAGATCTGAGTTAGCGCCAAGATCTGATGTAGCACAGATCTGAGTGCTGGTATCAGCTTTGACCTGAGTAATTGACTTTTACTGTAGCGTTGACTGGAAGATTTATATACCAGTGTCGATCAACACTTAGAGACATTTGAGACCCGATATTTCTTATCTTCTTCCCGAGAATTTTTTGCTAGAGCTGATTCCCCGTTATAGTACCGCAGTTCTAGCAGATCTCACCATTCGATCAAATCTGTTAGATCAGATCCGAGAAGGACAACTGTTAGATGAGCAGATACAGAAGTGGGTTAAGCAAGATATAGAGAGAGGTAGTAATCTCTATACTACAGCGGGAGGAATTGTCAGATATCAAGGCAGATTATGCGTTCCTAGTGTGAACAATTTAAGATCAGATCTGATGACAGAAGCTCATACAGCCCCATATACAGTGCATCCGGGGAGCACTAAGATGTACAAAGATCTTGAGAAGTTGTATTGGTGGCAAGGCATGAAACGCGATATTGCTAGATTTGTTTCAGAGTGCCTGACTTGTCAGTTGGTCAAAGCTGAGCATCAGATACCAGCTGGAATGCTAAAACCCCTGCCGATACCAGAATGGAAGTGGGAGAGTATTGCGATGGATTTTGTAAGTTTACCCAGATCTGTCCAAGGATACAATTCAATATGGGTTATAGTAGACCGACTTACCAAATCTGCTCACTTCCTACCAGTTAAGACAACTTATGATGTGAGCAAATACGCTGAGTTGTATATAAGAGATATAGTAAGACTTCATGGGATTCCAGTTTTGATTGTATCTGACAGAGATCCAAAGTTTATGTCAGCCTTTTGGAAGAGTTTACATAAAGCTTTGGGTACTAAGTTAACCTTTAGCACGGCTTTTCACCCCCAGACATATGGTCAATCAGAAAGGTTGATTCAGATGTTAGAAGATCTGCTCAGAGCTTGTATCATTGATTTTTCAGAGAGCTGGGATTCAAAGCTGTCTTTGGTAGAATTCACGTACAACAATAGCTTCCAAGCATCCATTCAGATGGCCCCTTACGAAGATCTCTATGGCAGAAAATGCAGAACACCCATTCATTGGGATGAGATAGGAGAACGAGCTGGTTTGGTACCAGACTTAGTAGAACAAACTGCTGAAGCTATTAAGAAAGTAAGAGATCGATTGAGAACCGCTCAAAGCAGGAAAAAGAGCTATTCTCATGCATAGCATTGCATGTTATCTGTTGCTGTCTTATGTTGTTTTTCAGTTGCTCTCCGTACTGGGGTTTGACCCCATGTCCCTCTGGGGATGGTGTTTGTTTTCCTGTGTGTATTGTTCAGGTTTTCCAGGTTACTCAGTTGATCGTGGAGTTGACCCAGCTGGAGGTGCCCCAGGAGGTGGATAGAGTGTCACAGTTAGCGTATAGCATATATGTATCTATACTAGTAGCCGGGGAGTGCCCTGTGCTTTGTTGTATTCAGTTGTATTCTGTTGTTCTTGTATGAGATACATGTTGTACTGTTGTACTGTGTTATTTTAAACTTAGATAGTTTGAGTATTGTAGTATTTTAAATTATGTATCTTTCAGTCAGGCCAAAAACAAAAATTTAGCCACTATTTTAAATGCTTCCGCTATTGTTGCGTGGTTAAACTCTGTGTTTGTGCACGATGTCTGACAAGGACTGTAAATTTATCGATTTAATTAGTGTTGTGTTATGAGCAGATTTGAGGAAATAAGCTAGAAATAGGTTAATTGGTGATTAATCGGCTGCTAATCAGATCTGGATGAGGACTAACCAAGGGAGACGTTAACCGTCGGGTTTTTAGATTTGAAGGAATTGGTTAATCTGTTGGTGATATTCGAATTTGATGTAGAACAGATCTGATGTGAGTTGTTGGTCGCTATTGGGTGGTTTGGAACAGATTCGATTTGTGCAAGTGGATTTGGGTAGAACGTATTCGAGTATGATCTGTTTTGTGTATCGCGTTTGATTTGAGATCTGTCGGGAGTGGATGTCTGGAATACATCAGATTTGAGGTGAATCGCTTGGGGACGATTAGCCATTAGGATTCCCACGTGAGTGCTAGCGAGAATTATATTTGAGATGTTCTGGAGATTCTGAGCTGAGGGAACCGTTTTGAGTAGTTGAACCTAGAGTGGGAAGTAATGCGACGTCGTATCGTGTTTCCATATTTGACGCTGGTTAAGTGAAATCTGTTCAGCGGGTGTGAGCAGATGTGCGCGTCAACTTGGAGAAGTTATGTGTTGGTCAACGGTATTGTGTGGATCGGTCCGGTTCGTGAGTTTGGTGTAGACCGGGACGGTTTGATGTTTTCATATTTGACCAGATCTGGATGTTTGCGAGCGGGTATACGTGTACGTGTGATCTGTTGTTTTGAACGGGACTCCTACGCGACGTCGTTTGATGATCGCGCGTTAGTATAGCGTAGAGAAGTCAGATCTGAGTTAGCGCCAAGATCTGATGTAGCGCTAAGATCTGAGTGCTGGTATCAGCTTTGACCTGAGTAATTGACTTTCCCTGTAGCATTGACTAGAAGATTTATATACAAGTGTCGATCAACACTTAGAGAAATGGGAGACCCAATATTTCTTATCTTCTTCCCGAGAGCTTCTCAAACCCTTATTGTTCATCCGAACACAAATCTATCGCTTGCCGTCGATTTATGCCGCCGTTTGGAGCAATATTGGTGGCGCTGAGCTCGTATCCGTATGATCTTTCTATTGATACCAATTTGGAGACTTTAGTCGACGAGTTGAGGGAGCGCGAAGTAGTTGCAGGGTCAGAAGCTGTATTGGTGGCCAGGCATGAAACGCGATATTGCTAGATTTGTTTCAGAGTGCCTGACTTGTCAGTTGGTCAAAGCTGAGCATCAGATACCAGCTGGAATGCTAAAACCCCTGCCGATACCAGAATGGAAGTGGGAGAGTATTGCGATGGATTTTGTAGTTGGTTTACCCAGATCTGTCCAAGGATACAATTCAATATGGGTTATAGTAGACCGACTTACCAAATCTGCTCACTTCCTACCAGTTAAGACAACTTATGATGTGAGCAAATACGCTGAGTTGTATATAAGAGAGATAGTAAGACTTCATGGGATTCCAGTTTTGATTGTATCTGACAGAGATCCAAAGTTTATGTCAGCCTTTTGGAAGAGTTTACATAAAGCTTTGGGTACTAAGTTAACCTTTAGCACGGATTTTCACCCCCAGACATATGTTCAATCAGAAAGGTTGATTCAGATGTTAGAAGATCTGCTCAGAGCTTGTATCATTGATTTTTCAGAGAGCTGGGATTCAAAGCTGTCTTTGGTAGAATTAACGTACAACAATAGCTTCCAAGCATCCATTCAGATGGCCCCTTACGAAGCTCTCTATGGAAAAAAATGCAGAACACCCATTCATTGGGATGAGATAGGAGAACGAGCTAGTTTGGGACCAGACTTAGTAGAACAAACTGCTGAAGCTATTAAGAAAGTAAGAGATCGATTGAGAACCGCTCAAAGAAGGCAAAAGAGCTATGCTGACAACAGAAGCCGCAAGTTGAGCTTCGAATCTGGAGATCATGTTTTCTTAAAGGTATCACCGATGAAAGTCGTAATGAGATTTGGGAAGAAGGGTAAGCTAAGCCCAAAGGTTCATTGGTCCATACGAGATCTTGGACAAAGTAGGAACGCTGGCTTATAGACTAGCTTTACCCCCACATCTGTCCTCGATGCATAATGTTTTTCACGTATCAGCTTTGAGGAAATATGTTCCCAACCCGTCGCATGTTTTAAGTTATGAGCCAATCCAACTTGCACCAGATCTGAGTTATGAGGAACGACCAGAAAGGATTCTTCATAGAGAGAATAGGAAATTAAGAAACAGTAGCATCCCAATGGTTAAAGTTCAGTGGTCTAACCAATCTGAACGGGAAGAAACTTGGGAGACAGAAGAGGACATGCGTAGTCTCTACCCAGAGCTATTTGGTAAGTAAATTTCGAGGACGAAATTCCATTAAGGAGGGTAGAGTTGTAGCGCCCCAAAATCCGTAGGACCACAAATCGATCAGCCTATCTTTTCTAAGGGCTGTTTTGAGATTTCGAGCATTTAAGATTTCGGTTCAAAACTGATTTTGCTTTGTTCCAGCTTTGAAACAACGGCCCAGAAGGCTCCGGAAGAATTTCGCCCCAAGCACAAATCTGAAATGGTCCAGATCTGAATTTCCTTTACAAATAAAATGATTTCAGTTGGGAGATCTGTTTTGTTAAAATAAGGTAGCAAGATTTCAAATTTAAAATAGTAGTAGGGAGTTTTTAGCAAATCTTTTAAAAGGACAAGAGTTGGCACGGCAACCATGCCTACTCAAGTGTTTTTACCTACTACCCAATCATTCTTCCTTGTATAAAATGTTTTACGTAAGGTTCTGGATTCATTTTGGTTGCAAGAAAACGTTAAGTTCTTTAAAAAATACTAAGAAGTTCTTAGAAGTGTGCTTGAGGAGACTTTCAGCCGCGGTCATCTGCACGTTGCGATCTTCATTCAGGCAAGTAAAATTGATTCTTGCTACATCTGGAAAACATATATTACTTCGTTGTTTTCTGTGTATGCTTGTCTATTTTAGTTTTAGTTAATGTTTGATTTGAGCTATGGATTCACTGCTTTGATGCAAGGAAACTCACCAGAAGGTTTAGCAAGCAGCTGTGTTTTAAAATATACTGAGCTGTACAAATTCCAGTTAAGATAAATCCAAGAGAAGTTTCTTGTTGTTCCTAAGTATTGCGAAGGCTCTGGACATCGAATCTAAACGGATAGGCAACGCTGGTTCGATCGGGAGTGAGTTCCGATTTGATAAGCGAAGCTAGTTTGTTTAGGGACTGTATGAGTCGAAGCAGTATTTCGTATTTATTAGCCAAATCTGTTGTTGGGTTCCTCACAGCTAAGTAACCTACCAAATCTGAAATACTTGCTCTGAAGCTCCTGTTACCGTTTTCTCAATCTGATCTATTTTGTTCAGTCAAATCTGTTTCCCTATGTCAAATCTGTTTTCGAAGAACCAGATATGTCTTTCCCATTCACAAGCCATTCTCTTTAGTCAAAGCTGTTATTCACATCTGTGTGCAGTTTTTCACACACAAGATCTGTTTACATAACCAAAGTTGACCTTTGCACATAAGATCTGTTTTCTTTAACCCACATCTGATTGCACGCTCGAGTCGTTCCTTCAGAGCTGATTCTTGCTATCATCAGCTCCGAGCCAAGCTGTACACTCAGTAGTGTTTTTAAAGATAAAAATGAGTTTCATAGTAGTGAATCTATCAGCTTTCGATCAAGAGCCATTATATAGCTATTTCAGTTAAAGGAAGTAAAGTTTCAAATTTAAGGACTTATGGTATAGAGGACCCGGTCACTCAGGAAGGGACAGGATTACTGTAGGACCGTAATCCCTTCATGGAAGGGACATGATTATGGAAATATTGTAATCCCTTCACAGAGAAGTTACTGATCAGTTAACATGCTTCATGCACAAGGACCACCAGAGAGCCTCTAGACCATAAGTCATCCAGTATAAGCAATTCAGATCTGAGTTCCGAGTTGTCTTTCAGTAGCGAGATTTCAGATTCATATGTCTTCCTCTAATTTATGTATTACGATCCAGATATGCCTGCATTTATGTGATCTTTTTTACCCTCAGTTTTACTTGTTGAGCCCCTAGGCTCACTAGTTTTCCTGATGCAGGTGAGACAGCTCAGGGGCAGGTGGGTGGCGCAAGTTGAACCAGATCTGGGGGCTGCATGTGTTTGTCAACGGCCGGCGTTCCACGTAGTCATAGCTGTTGTTGTTTTTGATCTTTTGACAACTGTATTAAGATCCATTACAACAATGGAGAATTCATATAGAGTTCCAGTAGTTGTAATATCGTATTTCGCAATAGTGTATTGAATCGTTTGTCAAATCTGTTTCTACTGTTTACCTTTGGCGCCATCGTCTTCGCTTCAGTTTTGTATAAGGAATACAGCTTACTTTATTTCGAATTTAGTCCTTCAATTTCTTTCAAATTTTAAATTTACTCCAATTCCGTTGGCTCCCATGGGTTTGGCATCACAAATACCTGCTCAAACTATATTGAGGAAAGTTACAACAAAAGAAAATCAAGAAGTAATTAACATTCTTAAACGACAAGTCAATCAATTACTAAAAGAACTATTCTTGTTAGGATAAAATTTACAGTTTTGGTGATAACAAAATAAGACAAGTTAAATCCAGATGACAGGTTTATTCAGATGTTGATATTATAGGGTTTCAGTAGTTGGTTTCGTTGGGTTTTTCAGACGCAAGGTATTTCTCTCAGTTAAGAATTCAGTCGACAGGAAATCCAGACGAGAGCTACAGTAAACCAGTTGTTGATACAATCAGTGCTTTGTATAACCAGACGGCAACTACAGTGTTTTGCATATTCAGACACAGGTATTATTTATCCAGACGCAAGCTACAGTGGACCATTTATCTGTTGGCGACAATGGCGGATCCGGATCCCGTTTCCCGGGGGCGCAGCGGAAGTTTAAAAGTTTTGCCCCAAGAAACGTTCAATACATCAAAACAATTCTATAATCCATGCATAGGATGTTTGAATTGCTACCTTGATGGCGTCTAGGCGCCTGGCTCCGACCAGTTTCACGAGGAAACCGGCACTTCAAAAGGTAGGCGGCGGTAGATCGTCAATCAGGTTCACGACCGGAATCAAGATTCCTCCGTCAATCTGCACTAGAAGATCTGACGGATTTTGGCACGGACGGAAACTCCTCGTCGCGGTGATCGAAACAAGTCCGATCACGTAGCAGGCGGCGGCCGGTGGCGGTCGGTGGAGGCGCGGCGGTGGCGCGGCCGTGCGTTAGGTTTGAGAGGAGGGGCCAGAGGTTTTTGGAGCTTGGAGGCTAGGGTTGTGTGATCTAGTGTTTTGATGTGTAGCCCTAGGTCTAGCATAAGTAGACCAATGCTGGGCTTGAACCGGCCCATTGGACCTGGGGCGGGCCTAGTCCAATGTATGAACATTCGGTTCATTTAAATCACCACGGTTTCATCATAACTCCGATCGACGATCAGATCGGACCGATTGACTCAGTTTCCAAAACTGAACATTACGATGCGAAAAACAATTTTTCAGATTACATAGTCCAAAATGACAGTTTTGCCCCTCAACAGTGGGAAATCGCAATTTCACCCATGTTGACTTTTAGGAAGTCGCACTCCCTAAAATTTTCCTCCTATGCTCAACACATTGAGCTCAGTTTCCATGCGGGAATCATGAATCCAGTACTTGTGTGACCCTCAATGGTTCAGGGATACAGCTAGCCGTGGGCCCACAACCATTGTGGCTCCGAAATCACAATTTCGGACTTGCCCAACGGATCATGGTAAAGCGCCTAGCAACATCGCCCCATGATCCCCTAGGTATCACTGATAGTGCCTTCAAGAACCAGTTGGTCGTGGTTAGCGTATAGTACGGTCCTTTCAACACATATATCCCGATCAGATCAACGACCATTGGTAAATCGAGAGTCGCTAGAGATCCGATAGCTATGCATACATCTTGGAGATCGAAAAGTGACATCGCGAGTGTTACTAGGCAAACCCATTTACCCAAAACACATCCATACTCTAGCCAGAGATTTATACACTATTATCCCCTCAGATAGCATAGGATATCCACGCATGAAAGCGAGCGGTGAATCCTCGACAACGAAGCATCGACTCCTACATGCATCGGGACCTCACCCAATCCCGCCGCCTAATGACCCCAAGTGAGTCGGAAAACGGGTCAAAGTGAGGCGCCTATCATGTAGAGTCTCAATGACGTTTTGAGTAGTGAGGACTAATCAGTACAACCAAGACCTCGGACTTATCCACTCGAAAAACGTTAACCACTTGGAAAGTCCAAACGAGGGTAGTTCGATAGATCACCAGGTCACTATCCATCTGCATGCTAAGAACATCACAATTT
>KV010668.1:39157-62134 GCA_001598015.1 Dorcoceras hygrometricum | reverse complement strand
CGCCGCCTGCACAGCGTGCGGCACACTGCCGCACGATGCGGGCGGCACGGCCGGCCATCGGCACTGTAGCTGCGCGCAGCTACAGTGCGGCCGTTTTTTTTTGTTTTTTGTTTTTCGAAAAATTTGTGATCGATGAAATTCAGGCACAATTATGTATTGATAGATCCGAGCCTTGGCTCTGATACCGCTGTTGGTGCAGTGGCGGATCCGGATCCCGTTCCCTGGGGCGCAACGGAAGTTTCAAAAATTGCCCCGGAAACGTTCAATACATAACAAACAAGGCATAAAAACATACATAGGATGTTTTAATGAATGTTACCTTGCTGGCGTCTAGGCGCCTGGCTCCGACCAGAATGACAGGGAAACTGGCACTTCAAGGTAGGCGGCGGTAGATCTCCTAATACGGTCCACGACTGGAAACAGGACTCCTTCGTCAGTCTGCACTAGAAGAGCTGACGAATTTGACACGAACGGAATCTCCTCTTCGTCGTGATCGGAACAAGTCCAACCACGAAGAAATCGGGCGACGGCGGGCGGCGGCGGGAGAGGGGCGGCGTGCGGCGATCGTGAGGTGGAAGTAGAGAAGGGGGCGGCTACTCTTGTGTCTAGGGTTGTATCAAGTGTAGACATTGTTGCCCTAGGTCTATTTTAATAAACATGTGATGGGCTTGGACCGGCCCAATGGACTTGGGTCAAGCCCATGTCCATATGAACATTCAGTTCATTACCACCATCGTGGCTTCATCATAATCCCGATCGCTGATCAGATTGGACCGATCTACACAGTTTGCAAAACTGAGTATTATTATGTGAAAACAAATTTTCAGATCACCTAGTCCAAAACTTGCAGTTTAGCCCCTCCAACTTAAGGGAAATTGCAATTTGACCTCTGTTAACTTTTAGGAAGTCGCACTCCCTAAATTCCTCCTCCTATGCTCAACACATTGAGCTCAGTTTCCGTGGGAAAATCGTTAAGCCAGTACTTGTGTGACCCTCAATGGTTCAGGGATACAGCTAGCCGTGTGATCACAACCATTGTGACTCCGAAATCACAATTTCGGACCGACCCATCGGATCATGGTAAAACGCCTAGCAACATCGCCGCATGATCCCTAGGTATCACTGATAGTGCCTGCAAGAACCAGTAGGTCGTGGTTAGCGTACAGTACGGTCCTTTCAACATATATATCCCGATCAGATCAACGACCATTGGTATATCGAGAGTCGCTAGAGATCCAATAGGTATGCATACATCTCGGAGATCAAATAGTGACATCGCGTGTGTTACTAGGTAAACCCATTTACCTAAAACACATCTAGTAATCTGGCCAGAGATTTATCACACTATTGCCTCCTCAGATAGCATAGGATATCCACGCATAAAAGCGAGCGGTGAATCCTCGACAACGAAGCATCGACTCCTACATGCATCGGGACCTCACCCAATCCCGCCACCTAATGACCCCAGCTGAGTCGGTAAACGGGTCAAAGTGAGGCACCTATCATGTAGAGTCTCAATAACGTTGCTGCCTGCCGGGGTGCGGATCCGGACCAATCCCAACAGAAACGTGGTACTTCACATCGCAGATGCTAGTCTCAAACTCGGGTGACCTTATGCTCATTTTTGACGGCCCAATCGACTAGGAACAAATTTGGAATACACAGTGATTATTAGATGTGTTTCATGACATCCATCATATCCACTATCACATCTAACATACACTATGGTGTATTCTAAGGTCTTTATCCAACACAATTGTTAACATTATAACATAATAAATAAAGAATGCCATAAAAGAATACGAATTTCATAAATAAAGATCGTTATACAAAGAGTCAATAAAACCCACACGCCACAAGTTGGCTAGTTGGGCATATACTCTAACAATATATGCAAGCAACAGCAATACAGAACATACACAGCATTACACAATATCCATGCCAAATCCACGCTGTAAAACAAGCTCACATCCGTACCTCAAAACTCTGTGCAACAAATACTACAATTACCACAGCAGATTGCCAATATGACGTCCCGAGCACACAAATCTGCCACCTGCTCAACGTTAACATACAAAACCTCAAGGACCGAAGCACAGAAAAGAAACAGCTGAGAGCTACGAACTCGACCAGCGCTATCCTACTCCATCTAATTCAACAGAGAGCTCTAAACAACACAAGACAGGATCTGAACACTTACCCCAAAAAGCTAGGAGCGAAATCCGACGCTTATGCTAACAGACTACACAAGGGATATGTCTTCTCGCACCTCACCAACTTCAAGCAAACGTCCGAAAGCTATATCCAAACGAAGCGTCTCAGCAAGAGGAGTCCAACGCTACAAATATTACTTCAATCGGAGCTGTCTACCGTCGGCAATCAAAGAAGATAATAATAAAGAACAAGGCCAAGCTCCCTATTAAATCTCACTGCTGACAGAAACTGGGAACAGATTCACCGACAACTTAAGTTATCACAACTGATATTCCCGTTCACAAAAAGATCTTGCAACAGATCTCACTCTAAGCTACAACAGCGATCACTTAAACTAAACGACGTCGCAGAGAACTAATGTCGCAACTGGACACGTCACCCGCTACTCACTGCTGAACAACTAACCAACATCTGTTTGCAACACAACAACAGATCTCTCACACAGCAGAGAACTGACACAACTCACTGCTGAGTCTTCTTCGCTAATCCAAAACGCCGTCGTTCCAACTAATCCAAACGTCGTGAAAACACGCTAGCGCGCTCTCTACTGCTCAGCGACAACTGATCCCGCTACGACTTCTGAATACAACCATTCAGCGACAAATGATGATGTCACCACTGCTGAATTCTAGCACCAAGCGATGATCCAGCACTCTCTACTGAACAGATTCCGTGCCAAACTCTAACTCTCCAGAACTGTTCTAAGGACTAAAACGAAACCCGATAGCTTCTCCAAGCACATCAACGCAAAGCTGATCTCAAATCTGATCACCCAGATTCGATCACACTCAAATATGATCTCAATAAAACCCGATTAATTAACTCAATTAATCTCATTAGTTTTTTGGGTCTCACATCTTGACTGAATTACGTTTTCTAGTTTGTCTTTTGACCAACGTAACTGAATACATTGAGCTGGTTGACCTTAACCAACACAACTAAATACCCTGAGTTGGTTTTTCCTTAACTAGCTAAGCTCTACTCTGATCTGGTTTTTACGTCCAACGTTGTAAGCTCCATCCAGATCTTGTATCTTTAAGCTTATTAATCTCTTTTATTTTTTTTCACCAAAACTTATAAAATTAACTCCAACAATTTCCCCTTTTTGGTGATGACAAAACTTGCGCATAAAAAGATATTTCATTTATTGTTAAACAATTTACACACAAGTCAGCTATACACTATAGGAAAATTTGCTCGGCCCTACATGAAAAGAAAGTACTAAGCCCGCCCTACATCAATTTTCTCCTTTTAATGCTTGGCCCTGACCCTTTGCTCGGTACTTCCCCCTTTTTGGCATCACGAAGCTCCTTCATACAATCAACCATTTTAGAGAGCTGTGATTTTACCAACGCATGTTCATCCACAAGTTACTGTTGGCTATCTGCAAGATGACGAACCAGACTAGTCTCCAGCCCTTCGATTTGTCTCTTGAACTGCAAGGTAGTGTTCTTCGCCATGAATGCATCATTGTTTATCCGTCCAATATCTAAACTCAGGGCAGAGACATCTTCCTTCAGAGATGTGATGTCTTTAGCAGTAGAAAAAACTTGGGGTTGGGGAATAATGATTTTCTACGAACCAGCTGGGTTAAAGGCTTCTGCTTTATTCTCACCGTAATTTTCTTCGCGTTGCTCAGTATATACAACCATCTGTAACTTAGAAGGACTAGGACCCTGACGGTCCTCACTATCCTCATCGTGGACGGAAAAATGTCCAGAAGGACTAGAACCATGACTTGGACTTGAGTGGGAAGAACCAACTTGAGCCCTTTGCTCAAACTCCTTCTCTGTTTCCTTAGCTGGTTCTCTATGAGCCTGTTGCTCATCACCCTAATCCTGACGCTCCTCGCCTTGAGCCTATTGCTCACTCCCTTGAGCCTGATGCTCTTGAGAAGTCACAGCTTCAGTCTCGTCAACATTCTCCACAGTCTGAACAATTTCTTCAACATGCCCTTCCTGCTGATCTTGTTGTTGCGTTGTTGTTTGTTTCTGCTTGGATTGAGTTGAAAACTCAAGAGCATTAATCTTTGGCTTTTCCGACTGAGCTAGATTGGCCCCATTAAACAAAAGTTTGCGTGCCTCAGACCATGTAATCTATGGAAGATCCACATTGGTAGCATCTCCTGCAATTGAGGCTTCAGGAGCTAGAAGAGGTAGACCGGCTAGATTGCGTAGAGCCTTGTGCTTCTTCACGATTTCTTTGAGTTCACGGCTTAGAAACTGGATACACATGTAGTTGTATAATGAAGTCTCGGTGATGGGGACGAACTGAATGTTCACCCGTTGGACCCGGGCCCGTTGGGCCGGTCCAAGTCAACTAGCCAACCTGTGGCGTGTGGGTTCATAGACTCTTGTATATGACAATCTTTATATATGATATTCGCCTTTATTTACATGGCATTCTTTACTTTCATTGTGTGTATGATGATTTACAATTGCGTTGAGTAAAGACCTAGAATACACTAAAGTGTATGTTAGATGTGATAGTGGGTATGACGGATATCATGAAACACATCTAATAGTCACTGTGTGTTCTGAACATGTTCCTAGTCGATTGGGCCGTCAAAATGAGGATAAGGCCGCCCGAGCTCGAGACTAGTATCTACGATGTGAAGTACCATGTTTCATTGGTAGGGAACATTGTGATGTTCTGAGCATGCAGATAGATAGTGACCTGGTGATCTATCGAACTACCCTCGTTCGAACTTTCCAAGTGGTTACCATTTGTCGAGTGGATAAGTCCGAGGTCTTGGTTGTACTGATTAGTCCTCATGACTCGAAACGTCATTGAGACTCTACATGATAGGCGTCTCCGATAGTGACCTGGTGATCTATCGAACTACCCTCGTTCGGACTTTCCAAGTGGTTACCATTTGTCGAGTGGATAAGTCCGAGGTCTTGGTTGTACTGATTAGTCCTCATGACTCGAAACGTCATTGAGACTCTACATGATAGGCGTCTCACTTTGACCCGTTTGCCGATTCACTTGGGGTCATAAGGCGTCGGGATTGGGTGAGACCCCGATGCATGTAGGAGTCGATGCATCGTTGTCGAGGATTCACCGCTCGTAGACATGCGTGGATATCCTATGCTATCTGAGGGGATAATAGTATATAAATCTCTGGCCAGAGTACTAGAAGTGTTTTAGGTAAATGTGTTTACCTAGTTACACTCGCGATGTCACTATTTGATCTCCAAGATGTATGCATAGCTATCGGATCTATAGCGACTCTCGATTGCCCAATGGTCGTTGATCTGATCGGGATATATGGATTGAAAGGACCGTACTGTACGCTAACCACGACCAACTGGTTCTTGCAGGCACTATCAATGATACCTAGGGGATCATGGGGCGATGTTGCTAGACGCTCTTACCATGATCCGTTGGGCAAGTCCGGAATTGTGATTCCGGAGCCACAATGGTTGTGGGCCCACGGCTAGCTGTATCCCTGAACCATTGAGAGTCACACAAGTACTGGATTCGAGATTCCCGCACGGATACTCAGCTCAATGTGTTGAGCATACGAAGAGGATTTTTGGGAGTGCGACTTCCTAAAAGTCAACAGAGGTCAAATCGTGATTTGCCGATGTTGAGGGGCAAAACGGTCTTTTTGCACTGGGGTTCTGAAAAATGGTTTTTCAGATCATATTATTCAGTTTTGGAAACTGAATCGATCGGTCCGATCTGATCGGCGATCGGAGTTACGATGAAGTCTCGGTGATGGGGATGAACGGAATGTTCATCTGTTGGACCCGGGCCCGTTGGGCTGGATCCAAACCCATCATTAAGTCTATTTAATATAGACTTAAGCCTAGAATTCATAACACTTGACTTAATACTCTACACAAAACCCTAAACCTAGCAATAAGCGCCGCCCCCTCTCCTCTCCATAAGCCACCGCCGCCGCCGTGCGCCGCCGGAAAATTGTTTCCGGACAATCTTGACGAGGAGAATCCGTCCGCGCCGATCTCGTCAGGCCTTCTAGTGCAGGCTGACGAAGGAATCTCGCATCCGGTCGTGGACCTGATTGACGATATCTACCGCCGCCTACCGTGAAGTGCCGTTTTCTTTACGAAACCGGTCGGAGCCAGGCACGGGTTGCCAGCAAGGTAGCAATCTTAAACGCCCTATGAATGTCATAGCATGTTAGTTTTCATCATATTGATCGTCTCCCGGCCATGATTTTTGTTCTTCCGCTGCCTCGCCGGGAGGCGTGATCCGGATCCGCCGTGGTTCCCCAACAATAATCATAGTTCACAGATGACTCATCTGGTTTGAAGTTATTGCGGTGCTCCTCTACCCTCTTCTGTACTTCCATATCATATAGCTTGTACAGAACCAGTGACCTTCGCTCAAATAGTTCAGATACCCGCTCCATTTCAGCCCAAAACAAAACTGCTCTTCAATTTTGGCCAGACTCTCAAAGGACGATACATCTTTGAGCATCACCGCTGTGCGAAAGTGTACCCACTTGTCATAATCATCCATCCTGTCGGAGACATCTTCCCATGTGAACTTTAGCACCAACATACAGTGATCCTCCACTAGGTTAGGACGGGCAAAAGCGTCCATTATTTCTTTACCCTTGGCGGTGGGATCTATCTTGGGTAGAAAATGTGTCGCCCAGTTTATCTCCCGGATTTCCACAAGGGCAAAGATACCCTTTATAGCAAAAGTCATGGACTGCTGAGCTGGTTGCTCAGGTCCAGACCGGACTATTATAGTACCCTTGTTGGTAACCGGCTCCATCTCTGTTTGGTTACCACACTCCACACGCTCTTCCTGCTCAGCAGCGTTGGAGGTGTCATCATCCCATTTCTCCACCTCTGGAGTGGTCTCCATAGTGGCTTCTAGTCCACCAGCGGTTGAATCCTTGTCACCCCCAGCTGGTATGTCAGGAATGGGACCATGTTGGGACTCAGCTTGATGATCAGCAGTGAGCTTTACCTTCTTTGTTCTCTTTGTCCGATGCTTTTTCGTGATTAGCACCGGTGGAACAGACACAGTAGATTCCGAGTCAGATGACTCTACAGCCAATTTTTGCTTTGGGGCACCGCCACGTTTCTTCAGCCTAGCCAGCGGGCGCGAATCCGCATCTGAGTTGGTCCCAGACTTGGACTTCGCTGGAGTAGATTGGCTCTAGCCTCCACTGGCTGATTGTGAGACCTGGAATTGTAATAAAGATTAATTGTTGGATTAATCGAGTTTTTGAAGAATTCTGAGTGTTCGGAATTCTTTTTGAAGGTTTCGTTTGCATTTTCGGGTCAGAAATCTCATTTAGAACAATTCTGGAAGTTTTCGTATTTTTGAGTTTTGGAAGAGAAATCTTTTTGTGAGAAACCGGTTTGGAATGGTGATATCTGTTAGCAGCGAGTTCCTGTAGCGAGTGCAAAATGCCGTCGTTTAGCGTTTGGTGAAATCTGTCAGTAGTTGGTTTTTTGGCATTGTGTTGTGTTGAGAAGCAGCAGCAACGCTGACGTGTATTCCAGTTGTTGGTTTGTTTGATCAGATGTCGACAGATATGATGACGTATTCTATGCGACGTCGTTTGATTTAGTTGTTACGACGCCGTATTGTTCTAGCGCTAGCGATCGCTGTTGCGGGTGTTTAGTTCATCAGATATGATGACGTGGGTTGCGCCTTTTGTGAGAAACCGGTTTGGAATGGTGATATCTGTTAGCAGCGAGTTCCTGTAGCGAGTGCAAAATGCCGTCGTTTAGCGTTTGGTGAAATCTGTCAGTAGTTGGTTTTTTGGCATTGTGTTGTGTTGAGAAGCAGCAGCAACGCTGACGTGTATTCCAGTTGTTGGTTTGTTTGATCAGATGTCGACAGATATGATGACGTATTCTATGCGACGTCGTTTGATTTAGTTGTTACGACGCCGTATTGTTCTAGCGCTAGCGATCGCTGTTGCGGGTGTTTAGTTCATCAGATATGATGACGTGGGTTGCGCGACGTCGTTTTGGCTTGGTATGGATTCTGTTGTAGCGTAGCACTTTGATCAGATTTGGTGACGTGTTGGGAGCGACGTCATTTTGATTAGCGCTCGTTGCCTTTGCGTTTCGGTTGCTGGTGTGAGCTTTGCACTGTTGAAGAAGCTGTTGGATATTTCTTCATCAGCTTTGCACTATTCCCGTTGCTGTCAGCAGCTTGCGATTTCTGTTAGTGTCTTGGGAATCTGTTAGTGTCGGTGGATTTTATATCAGTTTTCTCGCGTGTATATAAGCAGCAAGTCTTGGTCTTTGTTCTTGTTCCATACTTAGCGATATTTTCTCCCGATTGTCGACCTTTGTTTCTCGAACCTTAGTACTGTTCACCGTGAGTTTCTCCGGAGAATTCCCGTTGATTCCGGTCATCTTTTTCACGATCGAGGTAGCGTTGGACTCCTCTCGAGAAGCTCTTTCATCCTATACCAGTCTTGGAGGCTGTGGTTGGCTAGTTTTGGAGCGCGAAGTTGCTGCCCTGTTCCTGTGTTGCGTAGTTCAGGTAGAACTTCGTTTGTATTTGATAAGATCTTGTTCCTAGACTTAAGTTAAGCTTCCTATTGAGTTGTTGAGTAGGATGATAGCTGGTTTGAGTGCGTGACTCCCAGCCATGAGTTTCTGTTGATGGCCGTAACCTTCTGTGTATGCCTGAGATGGTTTTGTATGTATTTGCTTCGACAGGTGTTGGAATTGAATCTCTTGGGCTTGTATTTGTGGTGACTGTTGCACATAAATATAAGGTACGGATTTGAGCTTGAGCTTGGAAGTTGCGTGAGATATAATGTGAGGCTGCTGGGATGTTTTGGTGAATATGGCTGTGTATTTCTTGCTGTGCATAGGTGTTTATGCTAGCTGTTTTATGTGAATTGCATACACGCATTTGTTCACGCATATTTCAGATCCCTCATGTATTGTATCATGCAGCCTTGTATCTTGTTGTATTGTTGTTGTTTGATTCTTACCAGGATGCGAGGGCGAGCGGCGATACCGCACTCTCATCTCCCTGCTGGGTTTGTTAGCCACCATGCACCGAGTGGTTAACTACCACAGTTCATGGGCGAGGCAACAGCAGGTCGAGTTGTTTGATGCATCTGGTGTTCGGGTGTAGTGTCAAGGCGAGTGGCTCATTACCACACTTTGAACACACCCAGTGGCCACTGATTCGTTGCAGATCTTATGGATCTATGTTTGAGTTCCTTGGCTCCCTTTTCGGTTGAAGCCTTCAGTTGTTATCCGGTGTCTCATGCATAGCATCTGCATTTTATCTTATGCTTTTCTTTAGTTGTTTCAGTTGCTCTCCGTATTGGGGTTTGACCCCATGTCCCTCTGGGGCTTGGTTGTTTTCCTTGCCTGTTTTATTGTTCAGGTTATCCAGCTGGTCGTGGAGCTGACCCAGCTAGAGGTGCCCCAGGAGGTGGTTAGAGTATCCCAGTGGCATATAGCATATTTATATGTATCAGTATTTTTAGCCAGGGGATGCCCTGTGCTTTTGTTGTAGTCTGTTATATTCGGTTGTGGTTGTTACCAGGTGTCTGATACATGTTATGTTGTATTGGTTGTTGTGGGCGTGTAGCCTTGTTTTGTTGGTTGTTATTAAACTGGGATTACTTTGAGTATCGTACTATTTTTAATTATATCGTTTTAAACCGTCAGGCCAAAAAGAAAAAAATTTTACCTGCTTTTTCATAGCTTTCATTTGTGTTTGCGTGATTTAACTCTGTTGTGAGCACGTGGCCTGACATTTTTGGTAACCACCTTCTGTTTCTTCACCATTTCAACAACCCTTTCCTTCTTCTTCTTCACAGCCGTCTTCTCTGGCTTCTTCTTCTCACCGACTTCCTTCTCAGCCTTGTTAGTGAGAGACGAAAAACTATCTGCAGTAGATTGTTGTTCACTTGCTGTAGCTCCTGACACCTTGCTGGTATCACCAGTTACACCAACACCCAGATTGTTTTTATGTAAGTGTGAAGATATTTGTTGGTCAACACATTTTGTGGGTGCAACTTTCACTAACTGTGACGCCCGAACCCACGGGAATCACGAATTGGGGTAAATAAAAATTTTCGAATAAAAAGAAGGGCTGAAAGACAATTTTTATAAGCTGTATTTCTTATAACTTTAAGAAGAAACGGAAAACACGAAGACAAATCTAACAGACACTCAATTGCGCGCAAACTACTGGAAACATTTGCGGAAAAACAGACTTTATTATAAATTGCAATTGCGATTTACCACAGCTGATATTCTATATAAATGTACAACTGTTGCAACTGATTTAATACAGTACATTCTAAAACAAAACAACATCAACTATGTCAAATAGCTTGAAGATGGAATCTTCATCAATCAAGCAAAGTACACAAAGGAACTTCTACAGAAGTTTGGGATGGACAAATGCTCTTCAGCAGCTACCCCGATGAGTGCTTCAACCAAGCTGGACAAGGATAAAGTACTGCCATTGAGGTAACATTGTGTCATGGGATGATTGGGTCACTTCTTTATCTAACAACAAGAAGATCGGACATTACGTTCGCCGTTTGAATGTGTGCACTGTCAGGCCCCGTTCTAATTACTCAAGATAATAACACAATTAAGCACATAATCATGGAAGCGTAAAAATCGGGCTTAGAAATTTTCAAAATAAAATTGGGCCTGAACTTAAAACATCATTCAAAATATTCATAATCAAAATATGAGTTGACTCAAACTCATACAAATCAGGTAACAACAATAAATCTTAATCAAATACAGATCCCCAATACATAGTAACACGGGGCATCCCCCGGTTCAATACATAAATATATAACTGGGACTCAAGGGAACGAGGATCGACCAGCTGAACCTCCACTCTGTCCAGCTTGATTACCTGAAGATCCTGCAAATGGGTAACGCAGACCCAAACAACACAAAAGCAGGAAAACAGATACGAGGTCAAGCCTCAGTGCGAAGAGCTAATCAAAACAGCTAATCATGCAACATGCTATAATCAATGCTATGAAATTCATGAGGGCTATCAAAGATCGGATAGCTAGACCAGTGTATGAACTGGTAATCATATCGATCGAGTCTCTATACCACGCACAGCAAGTCAGCCGATGGAAATCATCGGTCCGAGATCTTCAGGACCCGTGAGCCCATCACAGCTCGGTGGTAGACACTCGAATCCGGTAGTCACCACTCCGATGATAGCATTGGACTTTTCAGGCACGACAAGTCAGTCGGCCAGTCACAACGTGGCTCTCAATCAGGTCATCAATCAATCTGTCAGGCTCAATATGTATGCATGAATGCCAATCAATAATCAATGTCGATGCATACCATTCAGTACGTGAAAACAGAATGAAATATTCAATCAATTCAACAAACTGTTACACGTAATTTCACAGAATCACATCAACAGATTTCACAACATCAATCATATTCATGTTCATGCTCTAAGCTGCTAAATCTGCTCAATTCGTACCTTCAACAGCTGATTCTACCTCAACAGATTCTTACAAAGGCACGGTACAACAACTGAAGCAACTTAACCTTTTCCTGCTTTCGAAAATTCCAGCAGATACCTCCCAGAAACTCAAACCAGCAGAAGAACCAACAAACTTCTCTGTACGAGGACACATCAACTTCACACTTCTTCTCCAATCGTTGATTCAGGGCTTCAAATGGGTAGCAATCGAAAGAGCAACTCTCAAGGAATCCAGCGCCACCAAAATCGCTCAAATCATCAGCGGAGAACGGCGGCAATCGACGGAAATAGGTCACGATGAACAGTAGCTAATCGAGGGTTTGGGAAAGGAGATAAGAAATATCGGGTCCAGAATATTTCGAAGTGTCGATCAACACTTCTATATATATAACCCTTAAATCCCACAGCTGTTGATCACAAAATATCCAGTCGACGTGAACAGTAGATATCTTACAGCAGATACCATATTACTCTTTCGATAAAACCAGCAGCAGCAACCAACCGTTGCATTCTCAAAAGAACATCAAAACGAAACCATTCCAACTAACTCAAACGACGTCGCAGAGCTTCACCAGCTGACAACAGATACCTATGAAACAAACCATCGACTGGTCGTGCGAAATAATTCAAAACGACGTCGCAAAGGATACGTCACCCTATCTGCTAACAGCTGGGTAAACACACCAGCGACTGGATCACGCGAAACCAAATCAAAACGACGACGCGTCAACTAATCCAAACGACGCCGTAATGGTTACGTAAGCATTGCTGCCAACAGCTGGTCACCCAGTCGCAATACTCAAAACGCAGCGTTTTCAACTTATACAAACGACATCGGTTCTCATCATTCTCGTATTTGCGCGCCTGCTGCCAGCAGCAACCATTCTAAGCGCAACTATTTCCAGCAGATAACAACACGTCACGCCTACGTCATCTCTACTGATTCAAAATCCACCAGACGATAGCTACAGTAACGTTGACCTGCGTTGACTTTCGCTACAGGAACTTGATGCTGACAGACTTTACCAAAATTCGCTACGTCTGCTTCTTATACTAGCGCTACGTCTGATTTCTAATACTTAGAGAATTTCAACAACGCAAAATCCTCAAAATTCACGTGGCTAATCCCAATCAACATAATTAACCACTAATCTAAATCTATTCCTCACATTCTCCCCACCTTAAGAGATTTCGTCCTCGAAATCAAATGCAAACTCAGGAAAAAACAATCAAACAATCAGAATACGAAACAGAAATTCATCTAATTCAAACCCAAGAGTTCAAGATAACTGGGAAATCAACAAACAACAATTAGGGAAGAACATAACCAGAAACCGAAATCTAATACAATATCCACTCGAACAGATGCGGCCACTCGCGCTGAATCTTCTCTTCTGGTTCCCAAGTTGCTTCTTCTCTGCCATGCTTGCTCCATTGGACCATCACCAACGGAACTACTTTGTTCCTCAGCTGCTTCTCCTTCCTATCCAAAATCTGAACTGGATATTCAACATAACTCAAGGCAGAATCCAGCTCAAATTCGTCGGTTCTCAACACATGGGACGGATCTGGCTCATATTTTCTCAACATTGACACATGAAAAACATCATGCATCGCTGCTAACTCTTCAGACAGCCTCAATCTATAAGCCAACTGTCCAATCCGCTCGACAATCTCGAAAGGACCAACGAATCTAGGAGCTAATTTGCCTTTGAATAGAAAGCGCATCACGCTCTTGAAAGGAGAAACTTTGAGAAATACCCGATCGTCAACCTCAAATTCTAACGGTCGACGTCTTCGGTTAGCATAGCTAGTAAATCTATCTTGTGCAGCCTTCATTCTACTTTGAATCAAATCAATCTGCTCCTTCATATGCTGAACAAACTCAGGGGTAGAAAGTTGTCTCTCACCAAATTCTGATAGTCACTTGGTAGCTGTTGTTATACGAAAACTCAACCAACGACAAAGAATCCTGCCATTGGAAGTGAATCTTGGATCTCTATCGGATACTATCAAAACAGGAACTCCATGCAATCTAACTACATGGTCGATATACAGCTTCGCCATTTTCTTCATCGAACACCTCACATCATAGGGAATGAAATGGGCTGACTTCGAAAGTCTATAAATCACCACCCAAATCGCATCACACCCCCTACTCGATCGAGGTATATGAGTCACAAAATCCATGGCGATGTGCTCCCAATTCCATTGGGGCACCTCCAAACTCTGTAGCAATCCACCAGGTCTCATCCTCTCAGCCTTGACCTGCTGGC
Source organism: Dorcoceras hygrometricum (assembly GCA_001598015.1). NCBI lineage: Eukaryota > Viridiplantae > Streptophyta > Magnoliopsida > Lamiales > Gesneriaceae > Dorcoceras > Dorcoceras hygrometricum. The sequence continues at coordinate 48,191 of KV010668.1, read as the reverse complement.
AATTCAGACATCTAGCAACAAAACCAGAAATGTCGCTCTTCATGCCTTCCCACCAGTAGTGAGATTTCAAGGCATGGTACATCTTTCGCTCGCTCGGATGCACACTATACTGACTACAATGCGCTTCATTCATAATGGTTTCCTTTAAATCGATCAAGTTCGGAACCACCAATCTTCCTCAAAATATCAGACATCCATCAGAAGAAAAAGAGAAATCATCAGACTGACCACTTCGGGCTTTAATCTTCAACTCATGAACATAAGGATCGGTCCTATGCGCCTCCTTGATGTCACTCACAATCTGCGGTTCTACTTGAATCGAAGAAACCATAAAGTTCTGATCACCCGGTTGGAAACGCCAACCAGAAGTACTCAACTGCTCATAGACTTTAGAGACACTCAAAGACAAAAGCATTGTAGGCTGGGTTTTCCTACTCAATGCGTCGGCAACTGAGTTCATCCTCCTAGGCTGATACTGAATCTCGCAGTTAAAGTCCTTGAGCAATTCCATCCATCGTCGCTGCCTCATATTCAAATCTGACTGCGTGAAGATATACTTCAGGCTCTTGTGGTCGGTGTACACCACAAATTCTTCACCATACAAATAATGTCGCCAAATCTTCAAGGCAAACACTATCGCAGCCAACTCCAAATCATGAACAGGGTACCTCGTCTCGTGAGGCTTCAACTGTCGAGATGCATAAGCAATCATGTACCCGTTCTGCATCAGAACACATCCTAAACCATAGAGAAAAGCATCGGAACACACCACGAATCCTCCGGGTCCAGACGTAGAGCCAAAACAGGAGCAGTAGTCAACTCCTCCTTCAACGTCTGAAAACTGTACTCGCACTCATCAGTCCACACAAATCTCATCCTTCTGAGTCAACTGATACAGAGGCCTGGCTATCGAAGGGAACTTCTCGATGAAACGCCTGTAATAGCCAGCCAATCCCAAAAAGCTACGGATCTCAGAAACATTCCTAGGTCTCTCCCAGTTAAGAACCGCTTCGACCTTACTCGGATCCACCGAAATCCCTTGCGCTGAAATCACGTGACCCAAAAAGATAATTCTATCAAGCCAAAATTTACACTTGCTGAACTTGGCGTACAATTGCGAGTCCGTCAACCTCTGTAACACCAATCTGAGATGCTCCTTATTCTCTCTCATGCTCCTCGAGTACACTAGGATGTCATCTATGAAGACGATTACGAACCAATCAATATACTCACTGAAGACGCGATTCATCAAATCCATAAAAACAGCTGGGGCATTTGTCAACCCAAACGGCATGACCAGAAACTCATAATGCCCATATCGCGTCCGGAAAGCTGTCTTCGCCACATCAGCGTCCCTAATTCGCAACTACTGATAACCAGAGCGCAAATCAATCTTCGAGTAAACAACCGATCCCTGCAACTGATCGAACAAGTCATCAATCCTCAGCAAAGGATACTTGTTCTTCACCGTCGCTTTATTCAACTGTCGGAAGTCCACACACATCCTCATAGACCCATCCTTCTTCTTCACAAAAAGGATCGGAGCTCCCCAAGGCGACATACTCGGTCTGATGAAGCCTTTCTTCAAGAGGTCTCTCAACTGATCCTTCAGCTCTTTCAATTCTGCAGGCGCCAACCGATACGGAGCTCTAGAGATCGGGGCAGTACCGGGCACCAACTCAATGCTGAAGTTGATCTCACGTCTCGGAGGGAATCCAGAAATCTCATCCGGGAATATGTTGGGAAACTCTCGAACGATCGTAATATCGCTCAACTCCAATCGCGGCTCTTGGGAACTGTCAAGCGCGTAGATCATGAATCCTGCGTTACCTAGCGATAACAGGCTAAACATCTCCATGGCGGAGACTAGTGGAATCTTTGAGCGCGAATCAGCACCGTAGAATTCCCACTTCTCACCCGAGTCAGGGCAAAACCTCACCACACCATGAAAACAATCAACAGTAGCCTTATAGCTAGATAACACATCCATTCCCAAGATACAATCAAAATCTCTTATTCCCAAAACAATCAGATTGGACACCAAAACATGCTCATCAAATCGAAGCACACAATCCAATACCAATTCACGAGACCACAGACTCACACCAGCAGGGGTAGACACGTAAACAACATCACAAAATGGGGAAGAACTCAACCCATGCTCACACACAAATATCTCAGAAATAAAAGAGTGTGATGCACCAGTGTCAAATAAAACTCTCGCAGGATAGTCGAAAATAAAGCATGTACCTGCGATCACCATGGCAGGCGTCTCCTCAGCCAGCTCTCTAGTCAAACCGTTCGCCTGAGCCTGCTGGGGAATCTGGAACTGAGGTCTCTGAGGTGCTCCTAACCTAGACGGTCCACTAGGCTGAAATCCAGATCGCTGAGTCGGAACAGGAAACTGCGTTCTCTGTGAAGAACCACCAGCCGAACCCTGCTGAGAAGGAATCGAAGTCTGACCCCTCAACAAAGGACACACCCTCACAAAGTGTCCTGGCTGTCCGCAGTTACGGCAGGACCCCTGAACTCCACGACACTGCGAAGTCGGATGCCTTCCTTCGCACTGTCCATAAGACATGCCACTAGAACCGCCGCCAGAACCACTGCCGGAACCAGAACTCGCAGAACCAGAGGAACTCGAATCCGCCTTCTTCTTGAACTGTTTCCCTCGAGGTAGAAACCTTTGGCGATTCGACTGCTACTGCTGCGACCCCTGAGGAGAATAAAAAGATTGCGACGCATCCTGAACAGGCTGATAGGTGCGTCCAGTAGTCGGCTGAATCGAAGCCTCAACCTCCATCAAACTCTCCTCAATATCCACCGCTCGGTTCACTGCATCAATATAGGTCGCAGGTGACCCAGACAAAACCATCCGATACAAGTCAGGCCTCAAGCCTTTCAGAAACTTGTTCCTCTTCGTCCTCTCCTGGTTGGCTACATGTGGCACATACATCAAAAGCGTAGAAAACTGTCGGGCATAATCAATCACTTGCAGGTTACCCCTCTTGTAGTAGGAATCCAGGGTATACTCCTGTCTGAACGCCTCACAGAAGCTCTCCCAGGTGATCACAGCCCCACTATCACGAAGGATACGAGAAGTACCCCTCCACCAGTGCTGCACAACTCTCTCAGCTGCAGCACTGCCAGCTTCAGTCTCTTTTCGGGAGCGTACTCTAGAGTATAGAACAACTCTTCCATCTGCACCAACCAAGCCTCAGCCATCGCACCGCCCTCGGCAGCAGAAAACGTCGGAGGGTTCGTCCGTTGAAATCGTGCTAAAACTAGCTCCATCTCGCCTATCTGTCTAGTAACATCATCATCGCTACCTGCCCTAGACTCCTCCTCAGTACGTCTAGTCGTCCTACCTCTTCCTCTTCTCGGCGGCATCTAAACAATTCTAGAGGTAAGATCTCACAGCAGATAATCACATAGACAGATAAAAGATCACATAAGTCACAGAGTCAATCGAAATCAAATCAAACCTCTGTGCCTAGAATCGAGTGTGATCAAAGGAAATCGAGCTTATCATAGTTTAAGCTCTGATACCAAAAATGTCAGGCCCCATGCTAATCACTCAAGATAATGGCACAATTAAGCACATAATCACGGAAGCGTAAATCGGGCTTAAAAATTTTTGAAATAAAATTGGGCCTGAACTTAAAACATCATTAAAAATATTCATAATCAAAATATGAGTTAACTCAAACTCAATCAAAACAGGTAACAACAATAAACCTCAAATCCAATACAGATCCCCAATACATAGTAACACGGGGCATCCCCGGTTCAATACATAAATATATAACTAGGACTCAAGGGAACGGGGATCGACCAGCTGAACCTCCACTCTGTCCAGCTTGGTTACCTGAAGATCCTACAAATGGGTAACGCAGACAAACAAAACAAAAGCAGGAAAACATATACGAGGTCAAGCCTCAGTACGAAGAGCTAATAAAAACAGCTAATCATGCAACATGCTATAATCAATGCTATGAAATGCATGAGGGCTATCAAAGATCGGATAGCTAAACCAGTGTATCAACTGGTAATCATATCGATCGAGCCTCTATACCACGCACAGCAAGTCAGCTGGTGGAAATCATCGGTCCGTGATCTTCAGGACCCGTCAGCCCATCACAGCTCGGTGGTAGACACTCGAATTCGGTAGTCACCACTCTGATGATAGCGTTGGACTTTTTAGGCACGACAATTCAGTCGGCCAGTCACAACGTGGCTCTCAATCAGGTCATCAATCAATCTGTCATGCTCAATAAGTATGCATGAATTCCAATCAATAATCAATGTCGATGCATACCATTCAGTACGTGAAAACAGAATGAAATATTCAATCAATTCAACAAACTGTTACACGTAATTTCACAGAATCACATCAACAGATTTCACAACATCAATCATAGTCATGTTCATGCTCTAAGCTGCTAAATCTGCTCAATTCATACCTTCAACAGCTGATTCTACCTCAACAGATTCTTACAAAGGCACGGTACAACAACTGAAGCAACTCATCTTCTTCCTGCTTTCGAAAATTCCAGCAGATACCTCCCAGAAACTCAAACCAGCAGAAGAACCAACAAACTTCTCTGTACGAGGACACAGCAACTTCACATTTCTTCTCCAATCGTTGATTCAGGGCTTCAAATGGGTAGCAATCGAAAGAGCAACTCTCAAGGAATCCAGCGCCACCAAAATCGCTCAAAAATCATCGGCGAAGAACGGCGGCAATCGACGGAAATAGGTCACGGTGAACAGTAGCTAATCGAGGGTTTGGGAAAGGAGATAAGAAATATTGGGTCCAAAATATTTCTAAGTGTCGATCAACACTTCTATATATATAACCCTTAAATCCCACAGCTGCTGATCACAAAATATCCAGTCGACGTGAACAATAGATATCTTACAGCAGATACCATCTTACTCTTTCGATAAAACCAGCAGCAACAACCAACCGTTGCATTCTAAAAAGAACATCAAAACGACACCGTTCCAACTAACTCAAACGACGTCGCAGAGCTTCACCAGCTGACAACAGATACCTATGAAACAAACCATCGAATGGTCGCGCGAAATAATTCAAAACGACGTCGCAAAGGATACGTCACCCTATCTTCTAACAGCTGGGTAAACACACCAGCGACTGGATCACGCGAAACCAAATCAAAACGACGACGCGTCAACTAATCCAAACGACGCCGTAATGGTTACGTAAGCATTGCTGCCAACAGCTGGTCACCCAGTCGCAATACTCAAAACGCAGCATTTTCAACTTATTCAAACGACGTCGCTTCTCATCATTCTCGTATTTGCTCGCCTGCTGCCAGCAGCAACCATTCTAAGCGCAACTACTGCCAGCAGATAACAACGCGTCACGCCTACGTCATCTCTACTGATTCAAAATCCACCAGACGAGAGCTACAGTAACGTTGACATGCGTTGACTTTCGCTACAGGAACTTGCTGCTGACAGACTTTACCAAAATTCGCTACGTCTGCTTCTTATACTAGCGCTACGTCTGATTTCTAGTACTTAGAGAATTTCAACAACGCAAAATCCTAAAAATTCACGTGGCTAATCCCAATCAACAAAATTAACCACTAATCTAAATCTGATTCCTCACAGTGTTGCACCTAATCAAGTGACTACTGATATCCACCTTAGCCTTTGGCATCTTTGCGAAAGGGCAACCTACATATAGATGGCTGCTCACCCTTCTCTATATGGGAGGGCAACTGATAGCTGCTCACCTCACCCTTTATGACCGTCTGTTATCTTTGCCATAAATCTTAAAATAAACTTTTGTTCCTTTAACATTCTTTCTTTAAACTTTCTTTCTTAAAATCCTCGGGTTCCATCATTTAAAACTCTTGCTTCCATTTTAAAATTTTACTGAGTATTGAATTCAGCTTTTGGAAACATATCATTGAAATAAAACCAGTCGTAAGAGAAACCAGTCGCAACAAATACTATGAAACAAAACAGATTTCTACTGTTCATGAGTATTGCTGAAAGAAACCAGCTGCAAGGTCTTTTTACTAAAAACAAACGTATTAAATGAAACGACGTCGTTGAAGTAGGAAACAGACATACTGACGTAAGAATATCTGCTAACATGAACAGTAACTATCTGTTGACAGCTACAACTTAAGGAAACGCCGTCGTTAGAGCATCAACCAGTCGCAAGAAAAGCGCTAACATACGAAACCAGACGCAAGGATTTTCGCTAAATAACCAGACGCAAGGAATAGGAACCAGTCGCAAGATAGGAACCAGTCGAAATGAATAGTACCAGTCGAAATGAATAGTACCAGTCGAAATGAATAGTACTTTAGAAGTGAACAGTGCAACTGCTGGAATACTACAATGGAATGCAACTGCTGGAATATTACAATGGAATGCAACTGCTGGAAGGAACAGTGCAACTACTGATTTTACAAAAACAACGCAACTGTTGGAATTTGACTTGATATTTGTAACATCAAAACAACAACTATGGTATCAGTCGTTGCCTATCAAACCAGACTTTATACTGATTCAACTAGCAACCACCGATTACATAGTTATCCAATTATGATATTAAGACTACTGAAAGGAAGAACATTCATAAACATTCTTGGATTAAACTCGAATCCTCAGTACTTTTAAAACATCATAAACTTTCTGGAAAACATTTGGAAGCTTCAGAACATCATTTGAATCCATCTTCCTTTCCCATTCATGTATGAATCATTTTAAACATGAACTTTAAACATGCTGTAACATATAGGCAAGGAGACTCAGAAAACATCAATATATGCTTTAAATGGTGAGTCAAGAATCAACTTTTACTTGCCTTAAACAAAGCTTTGCAACGGTAGCTAGTTCCTGCAGAATCTTTTCCTTAAGCAACGCACTAACTTTTCTGGAGAATATTTTGAAGAACACTAAAGATTTTCTTTGCAAATGATAAGGATCTTGCTTTCAAAACAGGTTTTTTATATGAAAGGGATCAGTGGAAAGCTACTTGTGAAATTAAGCATGACACACTTATAAAATTTAGTAAAATTCCCTTCCTCTCATTTTAATTTGTAAAACACCAAACCTTTTTCAAAAGAAATCATTTGTCCTCCTTAAAGATATTTTCAATCCCTTTAAAAACTGCTCGTGCATCACCCTTGGAGTCATCCAGTGAAACCAGCTGCGTCACATCTATTTTTCTGAAATCACATAAAACAGAAATGCATAACATTTCAACATGCCATTTTAAATCTATAAAATGAACAAAATGCATAATGTGGTTCTATGGAGTTTTGCGGCGTTACAACTCTACCCTCCTTATTGAAATTTCGTCCTCGAAATTTATGTACCAAATAAATATGGGTAAAGACTTAGCATATCAGCTTCTGTTTCCCACGTTGCTTCTCGCTCCGACTGATTAGTCCATTGTACCTTAACCATAGGAATGCTACGGTTTCTTAGCCTTCTAATTTCTCGGAGGAGAATTCTTTCTGGTCGCTCTTCATAGCTCAAGTCTGGTGCTAATTGGATTGGTTCATTACTTAGCACATGCGAAGGATTGTGAACATATTTCCTCAAAGCTGATACATGAAAAACATTATGTACTGCTGACAGCTGCGATGGCAGTGCTAATCGATAGGCTAATGTTCCTGTCTTCTCCAAAATTTCATATGGTCCAATATACCTTGGACTCAACTTTACTTTCTTTCCAAAATGCATAACTCCTTTCATTGGAGCTATTATCAAAAATACGTGATCACCTATCTAAAAATTCAGTTCCCTTCTTCGATTATCTGCATAACTTTTCTATCGACTTTGATTATCTGCATAACTTTTCTGTCGACTTTGAGCATCTTTCATTCTTTCTCTTATCTTTCTAACAGTTGTTGCTGTTTGCTCCACTACGTCCGGTCCTAAACCAGCTCTTTCACCAACTTCATCCCAATGAAGTGGTGTCCTACACTTCGGCCGTAGAGTGCTTCATAGGGAGCCATTTGAATCGAAGCTTGGAAACTGTTATTGTAGGAAAACACTACTAGTGGCAATTTCGAATCCCAACTTTCTGAAAAATCCACAATACAAGCCCTGAGCAAGTCTTCTAAAATCTGAATCACCCTTTCTTATTGTCCATCAGTCTGGGGGTGAAACGCAGTACTGAATGTCAGCTTTGTACCCATAGTTTTATGTAGACTTTTCCAAAATGCTGATGTAAACTTAGGATATCTATCTGATACAATAGAAACTGGAACACCATGTAGCCTCACTATTTCCTTAACATATAAATCTGCGTATCTGCTCACCTCATATGTTGTTTTGACTGGTAAGAAATGAGCAGACTTAGTGAGTCTATCAATTATAACCCAGATTGAGTTATATCCTTGAGCAGTCCTTGGTAATCCAGTTACAAAATCCATCGCTATACATTCCCACTTCCATTCTGGAATAGGCAGTGGTTTTAATAATCCTGCCGGTCGCTGGTGTTCAGCCTTCACTAGTTGACATGTTAAACACTCAGCCACATATCTAGCAACATCCCTCTTCATTCCTGGCCACCAGTATAACTGCTGGAGGTCCTTATACATTTTAGTACTTCCGGGATGTACTGAGTAAGGAGCCGTATGAGCTTCTTTCAAAAGATCAGCTCTCAAATCATCTACTTGGGGTACCCAGATTTTTCCCATAAACCTAACAATTCCATCTTCTGAAAAATAGAGGCTGCTTCCCCTTTCTTTATCTTGTTTAACCCATTTCTGCAATTGTTCATCTTGCAGCTGATCCTCTCGAATTTGGTCTATCAAATTTGATCTTACTGAGAGGTCTGCTAAGATCATATTACTGCTACTGCTGGACAGTATCTCGAGTCCAAACCTTTCAATATCAGTCGCCAATGATTTCTGAACAATCAGCTACGCTAGTCCTACTGATTTTCTACTTAGAGCATCAGCTACCACATTTGCTTTTCCTGGGTGATAGCTGATCGTACAGTCGTAATCTTTAACCAGCTCCAACCATCGCCTCT
>KV010668.1:26256-38713 GCA_001598015.1 Dorcoceras hygrometricum | reverse complement strand
GTATAAATTACAAATCTTCCTTGATCAGTTGGCATCGTTAACACAGGTGCTTCAATCAATGCTTGCTTCAGTTTGTCAAAACTGTTTTGACATTCAACTGTCCAGTTATATTTCACCTGTTTCCTTGTTAACGTAGTCAAGAGAACAACTATCTTAGAGAATCCTTGGATAAATCGCCTATAATATCCAGTTAAACCCAAGAAACTCCTTATCTCTGCAACATTCTTTGGTACTGGCCAGTCGCGAACAGCTTCTACCTTGGCTGGGTCAACTTCTATTCCATCCTTAAAAATTATATGGCCTAAGAACGATACTTTCTACAACCAAAACTCGCATTTTCTGAATTTAGCAAACAACTGCTTATCATTAAAAATCTGGAGAACTGTCCTTAAATGTTGGACATGCTCACATCTGGTCTTAGAATAAACTAAGATATCATCAATGAATACAACTACAAACTGGTCCAAAAATGGTTGAAAGACCCTATTCATTAAATCCATAAAAGCTGATGGAGCATTCGTAAGTCCAAATGGCATAACTAAGAATTCATAATGGCCATACCTAGTTCTGAAGGCTGTTTTATAAACATCAGATGCCTTAACCTTTAATTGATGGTATCCAGACCTCAAATCGATCTTAGAAAACACTACCGACCCTTTCAACTGGTCGAACAGATCTTCGATCCTAGGTAATGGATACTTATTTTTAATCGTCAATTTATTAAACTCTCGATAATCTATACATAACCTCATACTCCATCCTTTTTCTTAACAAATAAAACAGGGGCTCCCCTAGGGGAAGTACTTGGTCTAATAAACCCCGTTTCCAATAGATCTTGTATCTGTTCTTTCAGTTCTTCATTTCTGATGGATAATCGGTAAGGTGGTCTAGAAATTGGAGCAGCTCCTGGAATTAGATCAATCGAAAATTCCAGCTCTCTATCTGGTGGCAGTCCCTGGATATCCTCTGGAAAAACCTCGGGGAATTCACTTACCACTTCTACGGCTGACAGCTGGGGTCTATCAGTCGTTGCTAAGAATTACATAATTCGAGGAACTCTATTAACATGTTTGGCTAAAAACTGGAATGGCTCTCCTACTGGTGGGTTAAACACTACTGTTCGTAGCTTGAAATTAATTACTACCCCATACTTAGTTAACCAATCTATTCCCAAAATCATATCAAATTCTGGCATCGGCAATGCAATCAAATCAGCAGTAATCTTATGTCCTTGAAGTTTAAGTTCTAAAATCCTAAACAACTCGTGAGATACCAGCTTCTCTCCTGATGGCACTGACACACAATAACCTATCATTACTTGCTCCAGCTGGATAAACAATTTCTTAACAAACTCTGCCACAATGAATGAATGTGTAGCTCCTGAATCTATTAAAGCCAGAGAATGAAATCCAGCTATCAAAATTTCACCTGTGACTACTGTCGAGTCTGGATTGGCTTGTTCAGCTGTCATTACATAGGCTCTGCTAGTCACCAACTGCTTGGACTTTGGACAATATTTCAAAATATGTCCGGGCATTCCACATTTATAGCAGATGTTTTGTCCAAGTAAGCATTGTCCCAGATGATTCTTGTGGCACTTAGGACATTCTGATCTGTTATTACCAGCAGGAACAGAGCTAATAGGTTGAATCAGTAGAGGCTTTTGCTCCTGAGGCCTCTGCTGGTTCTTGTTTTGCTTCTTGAACGGCCTCTGGTCCTTATGCTGAAAGGCTTGTCGCTTCTGCTGCCTTTCCTCATCAACATTTTTCCTATCCCTTTCAATTTGCAGGGCTCTATCCACTGCTTCCTTGTAGGTCCTGGGCACCGATAGCCTAACATTCATTTTGAACATCGGCTTTAATCCTTCCACGAAGTGACTCAGTTTCTCTTCTGGGTCACTTCCTATCAATGGCACAAAATAGCACCCTCTTTCGAACTTCCGCACATACTCCTGTACGATTAAACTCCCTTGTTTGAGGGTCAAAAATTTCCTCTTCAATTCAGACCTCTTTCCAGCCGTGAAGTATTGCTCAAAGAATACTTGTTTGAAATCTGCCCAAGTAAGATTCAACAAATCCACAGAAAATTTGGCTCCTTCCCACCAAATCATCGCATCATCCCTTAACATATAGATAGCGCACCTGGGGCTATCTAAATCAGACATTTGAAGGTACTCAAAAATAACCTCCATGGATTTGAACCAACTCTCGGCAACTAGTGGATCAGTAGTACCACTAAATTCCTTAGGTTTCTGTCGTCTGAACTTTTCTTGGGGATCGTCATTACCGGGTCCCCTGCTGCTGGAAGATTGACCATTTCCTCTGTTATTTTGTTCTACCAGCAGTCTTAACAATTGGGAGATACTAGCATTATCAGTATTAGTTTCTTCTAAGGGAATACTTCTTCTACTTTTTCCTCTTCCTGACATCTTATATTCTATAGCCCGTAATCCACCACATACATTTATCAGAACATGCTAAAATAATTTAAAAACAATGCTCTGAAAATAAACTCACAACTTAGAGGAACGGACGATGAACTTTGATCCAGCTGATGGTGCGTGTATTTATCTCAGGAACGTTGCTCTGATACCGTGTTGTGACGCCCGAACCCACGATAATCATGAATTGGGGTAAATAAAAATTTTCGAATAAAAATAAGGGCTGAAAGACAATTTGGTATAAGCTGTATTTCTTATAACTTTAAGAAGAAACTAAAAACACGAAGACAAATCTAATAGACACTCAATTGCGCGCCAACTACTGGAAACATTTGCGGAAAAACAGACTTTATTATAAATTGCAATTGCGATTTACAACAGCTGATATTCTATATAAATGTACAACTGTTGCAACTGATTTAATACAGTACATTCTAAAACAAAACAACATCAACTATAACACGGAAAACACTGGCCTTTGACAAACACACACCACCCAGCAGCTGATTAAAGTTTCACCTTATGTTCGCTCTCCAGTTGTCGCACCTGCACCATTTTAAAAGCTAATGAGCCTAGGGGCTCAGCAAGTAAAACCTGAGTAGTAACAAGTTCAATAATTTGCAGGTAGACATCTGATCAATCCAATAACTAAGTTAAAGGAACATCAATGAACAATATCATTTTCTTTCGTAAACATTCATAAATATTCATTCTTTCTGTCATGAACTTGGAGACAGGGGATAATAGCCCAGATCTCAACATCAATATCATTTTCCTTAGATTTATGACTCAGAAGCTCTCCTTAGGTCCGTGTTGCACCTGATCAAGTGACTACTGATATCAGCCTTAGCCTTTGGCATCTTTGCGAAAGGGCAGCCGACATATAGACGACTGCTCACCCTTCTCTATATGGGAGGGCAACTGATAGCTGCTCACCTCACCCTTTATGATCGTCTGTTATCTTTGCCATAAATCTTAAAATAAACTTTTGTTCCTTTAACGTTCTTTCTTTAAACTTTCTTTCTTAAAATCCTCGGGTTCCATCATTTAAAACTCTTGCTTCCATTTTAAAATTTTACTGAGTATCGAATTCAGCTTTTGGAAACATATCATTGAAATGAAACCAGTCGTAAGAGAAACCAGTCGCAACAAAGTGGAACAGTACTATGAAACAAAACAGATTTCTACTGTTCATGAGTATTGCTGAAAGAAACCAACTGCAAGGTCTTTTTACTAAAAACAAACGTATTAAATGAAACGACGTCGTTGAAGTAGGAAACAGACATACTGACGTAAGAATATCTGATAACATGAACAGTAACTATCTGTTGACAGCTACAACTTAAGGAAGAAAAGCGCATCAACCAGTCGCAAGAAAAGCGCTAACATATGTGAAACTAGACGCAAGGATTTTCGCTAAATAACCAGACGCAAGGAATAGGAACCAGTCGCAAGACAGGAACCAGTCGATATGAATAGTACCAGTCGCAATGAGTGGTACCAGTCGAAATGAATAGTACCAGTCGCAATGAATAGTACTTTAGAAGTGAACAGTGCAACTGCTGGAATACTACAATGGAATGCAACTGCTGGAATATTACAATGGAATGCAACTGCTGGAAGGAACAGTGCAACTATTGATTTTACAAAAACAACGCAACTGTTGGAATTTGACTTGATATTTGTAACATCAAAACAACAACTATGCTATCAGCCGTTGCCTATCAAACACTTTATACTGATTCAACTAGCAACCAACGATTACATAGTTATCCAATTATGATATTACGACTACTGAAAAGAAGAACATTCATAAACATTCTTGGATTAAACTCGAATCCTCAGTACTTTTCAAACATCATAAACTTTTTGGAAAACATTTGGAAGCATCAGAACATCATTTGAACCCATCTTTCTTTCCTTTTCATGTATGAATCATTTTAAACATGAACTTTAAACATACTGTAACATATAGGCAAGGAGACTCAGAAAACATCAATATATGCTTTAAATGGTGAGTCAAGAATCAACTTTTACTTGCCTTAAACAAAGCTTTGCAACGGTAGCTAGTTCCTGCAGAATCTTTTCCTTAAGCAACGCACGAACTTTTCTGGAGAATATTTTGAAGAACACTAAAGATTTTCTTTGCAAATGATAAGGATCTTGCTTTCAAAACAGGTTTTTTTATATGAAAGGGATCAGTGGCAAGCTACTTGTGAAATTAAGCATGACACACTTATAAAATTTAGTAAAATTCCCTTCCTCTCATTTTAATTTGTAAAACACCAAACCTTTTTCAAAAGAAATAATTTGTCCTCCTTAAAGATATTTTCAATCCCTTTAAAAACTGCTCGTGCATCACCCTTGGAGTCATCCACTGAAACCAGCTGCGTCACATCTATTTTTCTGAAATCACTTAAAACAGAAATGCATAACATTTCAACATGCCATTTAAATCTATAAAATGAACAAAATGCATAATGTGGTTCTATGGATTTTTGGGGCGTTACACTAACTATCCAAGATCTGCTTTTCCCAAATTCTGTAACAAAACACTTACTTGGACAGCAAAGCCTTGAGATTGTTTGGTAGGCATGTTCACCATCGCCACCAAAGTCTGAAACAGAACTTGTGCCCAGTTGACTTTCAAACCAGCACTGATGGACACCATAAGATCAAACTTTTCACTGGTCACCACATCAAATGATCCAGCTTTTGCACATAGTGCCTTTGTGTCATGCAGCAAGCAATACTCCATTTTCATCTCATTCTTTTTGTTGGTTGCCCTTAACGGCACATCAGAACCAGAAAATCTCCTATGCATATCCACCACTGTCTGGGTCGGGATATCAAGAGTGCCAGTTTCCTATTGGAGACGAAACTTATAACTGTTCCCGCTACCACCTTAGCATTTGCGAAGAACTCAAGCACCGCTCCTTCATACACTGAGCCCGATGCCTCCAGAAACCCCTTAAGCCCTGTGTCCTCCAGGGTCTTGAACATCCGTACCATGCCAGTGTGCTCCATATCTAGCACAGACTCAAAATAAACCTGCAGAGCGTTGACAAAGAAGTAAGCAGCCATTTCTAGGAGTAAAGGGTTAGGAATTTAAGAAAACGCGAGAGATTGCAAGAGAATGCAGTAAATTGCTTTCAAATTTGCTAGAATGCGCAAAAATTTGAAAGAATATTGTAAAAAGTAAAGTGAAACTGTTTATGTACGAACGATAAGAGATAAGGGTTTTAAGTGGACACATGTCATCCTCATGTTGAATAGTCATTTGAAATCCCAGAAAGATGACCATCCGATTCAAAATGAATTTAAAAGGAAAACCGATATCAACCATTCTATTTTATTTACCAGCACAGAAACAAGTAATCCAAAAACCGTGATAACATCGCACTATACATGCCCCAAGCTGGACCAGATCAGCACAGTGCTGACCAGCTTGTAAACAAACAGCGGACCTTTGTGTTATCTGTTTGAATTATATTGTTCCCCCTGAACATATGTATGCAAAACATAATCACAACATATCCAAGAGACCTAGAATGTTTCTAAAGTAAGAGAACTTAGCATCCGGTATAGGCTTGGTGAAGATATCAGCTACTTGCTGATCGGTTGGTACATGCTCCACCCGAACGTCTTTCTTCAGCATGTGGTCTCTAATTAAATGATGTCGTATGTCGATATTCTTGGTTCTAGAATGCAGCATGGGGTTCTGAGTGATTGTGATCGCACTTGTGTTGTCGCAGAAGATGGGTGCTTCATGTGCATTGACACCATAGTCCCAGAGTTGTTGTTGAATTCATAGTATTTGAGCGCAACAGCGTCCAGCTGTGAGGTACTCTGCCTCAGCTGTGTACGTAGCTATCAATGTCTGTTTCTTGCTAAACCATGAAATTAGTCGATCACCCAAGAAATGGAATGTTCCACTTGTGCTACGCCGATCAATTTTACAACCTGCGTAATATGCATCACTATAACCAATCAAATTGAAACTCGAGTCTTCGGGATACCAAAGACCCCACGTTCTACGTGCCCTTAAGATATTAAAGATGTGTTTAACAACAATGTAGTGTGACTGTTTTATATCAGCTTGAAACCTTGCACACATACAAACCGAGAACATAATGTCCGGTCTTCTTGTTGTTAGGTACAATAGAGATCCAATCATCCCACGATACATTGTTACCTCAACGCAGTTCCAGCTTCATCTTTGTCCAGTTTGATTGAAGCACTCATTGGAGTAGCCGCTGATGAACATTTTTCCATCCCGAACTTCTTGAGAAGTTCTTTTGTATATTTAGATTGATTGATGAAGATCCCATCATCAAGCTGTTTGACTTGTAAGCCTAAGAAAAATGTTAGCTCCCTCATCATGAACATCTCGAATTTGTCCTGCATAAGCTTGGAAATTTTTCACATAGCTTAGAATTAGTGGAGCCAAAGATAATGTCATCAACATATATCTGTACTAACAAGACATGATCATTCTTAACAAATTTAAACAATTTCTTGTTAAACAGATCCTATAACAAAATCATGATTTATCAAGAATTTGGACAATGTATCATATCAAGCTCTGGGAGCTTGTTTTAGATCATACAAAGCTTTATCAAGCTTATAAATGTATTCCGGTCTGGTATGATCTATGAAGCCAGGAGGTTGTGTAACATACACTTCCTCATTCAGAATGCCATTCAAGAATGCACTTTTGACATCCATATGATAAACTTTAAAGTTTTTGAATGCGGCATATGCAAGAAATATACGTATGGATTCTAGTCTAGCTATAGGGGCGAATGATTCTTGGAAATCCATGTCTTCTTCTTGCCTATAGCCTTGCGCTACTAACCTAGCCTTGTTTAGAACTACGTTACCATTTTCATCTATCTTATTCCTAAAGACCCATTTAGTACCTATAATGTTTTGATCATCAGGTCGAGGAACTAGATGCCATACTTTACTTCGTTTGAATTGACTAAGTTCTTCTTGAATAGCTTCTTTCCAGCTCGGATCTACTAAGGCCTCTTATACCTTCTTAGGTTCAATATGATAAATGGATGCAGAATTAAAATTTCCGCTTATCATCTGGCCTCATGTACTAACGGGTGCAGTAGGATTACCGATGACCAGCTCGGGTGGATGATGTTTATTCCACCGGAAGCCTGATCTATATGAGGTAGATGGTTCGTGCTGTTCCCCCTGCGTTCCTGCTCGATCTACTGGAATACCACTTGTTGTAAGATCACTAGTTATATTGGGCCCCATCAGCATGCACATGTTATCCACCAGCTTGATCACGATCTGGACCAGCCTGCTCACTATCCCGAATATATGCCTTTGTAATTAGCATATCCAGAATGTGATTGTCATCAGCTTGACATCTGTTGTGTGCCACATCGTAACTTGACTCATCCAGATTATTAGACTCCATCCGAGTGCACAAATCATTTAGCTTTGAAGCTGATGTTGATCTAAAACTGGTTTCGTCAAACACCACATGCGCAGATTCTTCAACAGTTAGTGTTCTGTTGTTGAACACTCTATAAGATTTGCTCACGGATGAGTATCCTAGAAAGATACCTGCATTAGATTTGACATCAAAAGATCTTAGGTATGTTTTACCGTTAATATGGATAAAACATCTGCATCCAAACACCCTGAAATAAGAAATATCAGGTTTCTTGTCATTCCAGATCTCATATGGGGTTACACCGTGTCGCTTATTTATCATCGATCTGTTCTGAGTATAGCAAGCGGTGTTTTACTGCTTCAGCCCAAAATTTATTTGAAATACCGGAATCATCAATCATAGTTGTAGCAGCTTTCTTTAAAGTTCGGTTTCTACGCTCAGCTAACCCATTTTGCTGAGGTGTTCTAGCTGCACTCAACTCATGTTTGATTCCAATGTCATCCAGATATGAGTAAATTTTAAAATTTGAAAACTCATTTCCTCTGTCACTCTGGTTGACATTACATGATTTCTCATTTTGTAGACGTTTCAAAAGCTTGATCAAATGTTCGGCAGTTTGGTCTTTGGATTTTAAAAACAACACCCAAGTAAATTTTGAAAAATCGTCAACAATGACAAGGGTGTATTTCATTCCCCCTAAACTGGTAATGGATATTGGACCGAAAAGATCCATATGTAAAAGATCCAGCTTACGTGAGGTTTTGTTACTGCCTCTGGTTTTGAAAGTAGATTTTAAATGCTTTCCAAGCTGACAGGCTGAGCAAAGCTTGTCCTTTGAAAATTTTAATTTGCCCAAGACATGAACTAAATCACGCTTACTCAGATTGGCAATTGTTTTGAAGTTGAGATGGTTCATACACTGATGCCATAGCCAGCTCTTGGAAGAGTCAGCTACTAGGCATGTTTTTTCTGTATGCGGTTGATATGACCAATCAACTTTGTAGGTGTTTCCAGATCAATAACCTACCAGCGCAGTCAGACCTTCCGGATTCAAAACAGTGCAAGTGTGCTTTTGAAATTTAACAGGCTAATTACTATAGCACAATTGACTGATACTGATCAAGTTGTAGAACAAGTACTCAACAAGGAGAATGTTGTTGACAGTAAAATTACCATGGGTAAGCTTACCCTTACCCACGGTGTTACCATTGGAGTTATCATCGAAGGTGATCTTGGGTCCGTTGCATTTCTTGATGTCTGTAAGAAGCTTGACATGTCCAGTCATGTGCCTCGCACATCCACTGTCCAGATAGCACATTGATTGCTCTAATCTGAAAACCTGCTGTTCCTGCAATCACAAGTCAAATTTGATACCCTTTGATTTATTTGGGTCCAGGTTTGATTAGAACTTTCGGGACCCATATTTGGATAATCTTAAAACATTTACCAGTGTGTGCATCAAAGCACCTATGTGGTCCATGTGTGTTCTTTGGTCTGCTGTGAGTTTGATACGCATCATGTTGGATCTGTTTTTACAGATCAGAATCTTAATTTTGATTAACACAAAACCTGCTGATATTTTACTAACAATTTAACTTAAGTGTGCAGGTTGAGCTGATGTCGTTCACATGTCCAAGATGGAACAGTGAGGGGACGCCCGAGCTGATACAGCAGAGGACATGTATAAGCTAGAAAAGGAAGGGGTCGCCCGAACTAATCTAGCAATAGACATCCAAGCACAGAGCAAGTGCAGCGTAGAGCAGTTCAATAGAGAAGAAGATGAACAGTGCTCAGAATGGAAAAGATTAGCATCAGCTCAGACATATTAGAAGCGTAGTGTTAATAAGCTGACCAACCAGCTGAGAGAAACAAGCTCAGCAAGAAGCTCGGAACCATCTCGGCAACCAGCTCGGAAACCAGCTCGGAGACCAGCTCGGCAACCAGCTCGGAGACCAGCTCGGAGACCATCTGGGTGAAATAAGTTGAGTGACCAGCCCAGAGTTCAGCAACCAGCTCAGAGAATAGAGACCAGCTCAGAGCAAAGCAGTTTGAACACAAATATATGTGAAGATTGAATTAACGCTGTTCAAATCGATTTTATTCGTCCTGTTAAAATCTGGTATAGATTCACAGAGCTAAATTTCAGCAAAGGCTGCGACACAATTAATGAAGAGAGCTCAAAGTCTATAAAGCCTGCAAATGCATTTAATGATAAAGGACACAAGGTACATCTATATCAGAACTTTTCAGAAGCCTTTTCAAAGGGTACACCTTTGTGTCCAACGGATATATTTGCACAGAGGATACATATACCAGCATCAAGCAGCAAGAAAATTGAGAGATACAATAACAGGGAAGGAAACAGATTATATTCATCTTTGGAGAAGCACTTCCCAGTGTGTGAGAAACAAAAGAAAGAGTGAGCTTACACTTTAACTTCTCACATACAGATACACTCACATATGAGAGATGAGGGCTTAATTGTTTCGTTGAGTGAATCACAAACACAAAGTTATTATTTTCTTTCGCACTGAGACATTGAAGAAGTGTGTGTAGCCTTTCTCACCGAGGCATTAAAGAAGTGTTGTTAGACACACAGCTTGCAGGCTTAGTGTGCAGTGGTGTGTCTAGGAGTTCTTGCGGATGTGGGTCGTAGGAGTGGGTTGTAGTGAAGGGTCACTGCAATCAAAGTCTTCTAGTGGAATCCTTCCCGAATGTGGAAGAAGCGGAGACGTAGGAGATTTTGCTCCGAACTTCCATAAACAAACTTCAGCGTATTTCCTTTACTGCTTTCCACATTCATACATACACATTGCATGTTTGTTTATCACACTTAAAACTATTTAAAGAGCTTTAGAATATAAGTGTTCAGGTTGAGTTATTTCCGCATGATTTAACTTCATTACTCAATCTGTATCTAGGTGCACTTTAATTCAAGAACACTGAGCTATTGCAGCTCAAGGATTGACTCTATCAGATCGCTCGTTCTTTCATTGAGCTGGTTGATGTCACCAGTCAGAATCAGGATCACGCACTGCGCTGGTCTAGCACTGAGCTGGTTCTATATTTATGCGATCTGGTTTTAGTTCCGTGCTGGTTTTTACATTCCAACATTTTTTTAAATGCACGTAACTCATGGGGTTGGTGTTTCGGCCGTGAGAGAGCCTGCATGAGTTGTGGCAGGCTCATGAACACCCCCCGAAATTCGATCCCAACAATTGGTATGAGCAGGTTGTTCTTGAATAAGTATATTTCTTTTCGAAAAATTTTTTAAACGATTTTAAAATTTATGTGTGCTCTGATAGTCGTTCGAAAGCCTGTCTATGATAAAAAAATTTTAAGATTTTCGAAACTCATTTCTTATGGATAGGGGGAGGAATGTCTATTGAATTGTAGAGCAATTTCTCGAAAGGAAAGAGCGGCAACATCTCTTCTGACGAGCTGACAGATTGCGCGAGATCTGTGGACACCAAGATCTGTAGGGCTGGCGAGGCTAAGTCCTAGAGAAAAATGGAAGAGATTATGTAAATTGAATCTTCTATTGCTCCTCTGGTCCAAATAAATGAGAACTTTTGATTAACACAGATTCTGTCTTCAAAATCTCATGCATTTGTTTTCACAAAATGTCATCCCTTGAAAATGCTTTCACTTTCAAAATAAAATAACCACATGCTCTGTTTAAGGGAGTTTTGTTTTAAATATTAAGGGGGAGACAAGATTTCGAAACCCTTTTTGATTCCCACAAAAAGGGGGAGAAACATTTTAAAATCGTTTTTCGTGTTTCCGATTATTCATGTTCTGTGTAAATCAAAAAGGGGAGATTGCTGGATCTGTTTTTACATATCAGAATCTTAATTTTGATTAACACAAAACCTGCTGATATTTTACTAACAATTTAACTTAAATGCGCAGGTTGAGCTGATGTCGCTCACATGTCCAAGCTAGAACAGTGAGGGGACGCCCGAGCTGATACAACAGAGGACATGTATAAGCTAGAAAAGTAAGGGGACACCCGAACTAATCTAGCAGTAGACATCCAAGCACAGAGCAAGTGCAGCGTAGAGCAGTTCAATAGAGAAGAAGACGAACATTGCTCAGAACAAAAAAGATTAGCATCAGCTCAGACAGATTAGAAGCGTAGTGTTAATCAGGATAATCTGACCAACCAGCTGGGAGAAACAAGATCAGCAACAATCTCAGCAACCAGCTCAGCAACAAGCTCAGCAACAAGCTCAGCGACCAGCTCAGCAACCAGCTCGAAGACCAGCTCGGCAACTGTTGTGGATCCGAATCCGCCCCCCGGTTAGGCAGCGGAAGAAAAATATGCAGAGAAATCGGGAGGGATCAATACGAAAACAAATCTACATTCTACGACATTCATAGGATGTTTAGCATGTTACCTCGCTGGCACTTGTGCCTGGCTCCAACCGTGATTACAATAATCCGGCTCTTCTCGGTAGATTGCGGTAGATTATCGCCAATCCGGTCCACGACCAGATCCGAGACTCCTTCGTCAGGCTGCACTAGAAGCCCTGAAGAGATCAGCACGAACGGATTCTCCACGTCGAGTGGCCCGGAAACCAATTTTCCGGCGAAGA
>KV010668.1:8089-19057 GCA_001598015.1 Dorcoceras hygrometricum | reverse complement strand
GTCCTCTCTTGGACTCTTCCATAGAGAACCTTTTAAGTATGGTATCGATGTAGGTAGCTTGGGTGAGTCCGAGTATCCTTTTCGATCTATCCCGATAGATCTGTATTCCAAGAATATAGGATGCTTCACCCATGTCCTTCATTGAAAATCTACTAGAAAACCAGACTTTAGTTGATTGCAGCATTCCTACATCATTCCCAATGAGTAGAATGTCATCAACATAAAGTACGAGGAATGTCACAGCGCTTTTAACTACCTTCTTATATACACATGGCTCCTCGGGATTCTTGATGAAACCAAATTCCTTAATTGTTTCATCGAATCTCAGGTTTCAACTCCTCGATGCTTGTTTGAGACCGTAGATCGATCTCTGAAGCTTGCATACCTTATGCTCGCTTCCAACAGATGTGAAACCATCAGGCTGCATCATATAGATCTCTTCCTTAATGTTTCCATTAAGGAACGCAGTTTTCACATCCATTTGCCATATCTCATAGTCATACCATGCGGCTATGGCTAACAAGATTCTAATTGACTTGAACATTGTGACTGGAGAGAAGGTTTCATCATAGTCAACACCTTGCCTTTGAGTGTAACCTTTCGCGACCAGTCGTGCCTTGTAGGTCAATACCTTACCATCAGGCCCAAGTTTCCTCTTGTATACCCATTTACACCCAATAGGAACAATTCCTTCGGGAGGATTGACAAGAGTCCAAACTTGGTTAGCATGCATTGAGTCAAACTCAGACTGCATTGCTTCAAGCCACAAATTATAATCAGCATCGAAAATTGCCTCCTTGAAAGTTCTTGTATCAGATCCAACAACTTGATCACCTTGATCATCTTCAAGGAGAAAACCATATCTCTCAGGAGCCCTAGGAACCCTTTCGGATCTCCTAGGTGCGACCATTTCTGGTACTGGCTCTGGAGGTGCAGGAGATTCACTTGGTACTTCGATTGGATCTCGAACCTCTTCGAGTTCTACTATTCTGCCCTTTCTATCAAGTAGAAATTCCCTTTCCATAAAGGTGGCATTTCTAGAAACAAACACTTTTGTTTCGCTCGGATAGTAGAAGTAGTATCCAATGGAATTCTTTGGATACCCAATGAAGTAGCATAAGATGGATCTCGTATCCAGCTTATCTCCCACTATCTGCTTCACGTAAGCAGGACATCCCCAAATCATCATAAATGAGTACTTGGGTGGTTTGCCCATCCATATCTCATATGGAGTCTTATCCATCGCCTTGGTGTGGACATTGTTAAACAACATTACCGCCGTTTCGAGCGCATAGCCCCAAAACGAGGTAGGAAGTTCAGTGAAGCTCATCATAGATCGAACCATGTCCAACAAGGTCCGATTACGACGCTCCGTTACACCATTGAGCTGTGGTGTGGCCGGAGGGGTCCACTGTGCGAGAATCCCATTCTATTTTAGATATTCTTGAAATTCAGCACTCAAGTATTCGCCACCTCGATCGGATCGAAGTGCTTTAATACTTTTGCCTAGTTGATTTTCTACTTCAGCCTTGAATTCTTTGAACCTTTCAAAGGATTCAGACTTGTGCTTCATTGAGTACAAGTACCCATACCTAGAATAATCGTCGGTAAAGGTGATGAAGTATGTGTGACCATATTTAGTACCAATACTAAACGGGCCACACACATCAGTATGGATCAAATCCAATAGGCCTTGAGCACGCTCACCATTGCCCTTGAAGGGTTGCTTAGTCATCTTACCCTTAAGACAAGACTCACAAGTCGGTAGGGAGTTAATGTCTGACAGATCAAACATGTCACTCCTAACTAACTTGTTCATCCTACTTAGAGAAACATGACCTAGCCTAGCGTGATACAAGAATATCCATCACTATCAAGCATAGAAACCGAAATAATGTTCTTTATTAATTCGGGAAAAAACAAAACATTTCTCAATAACAACTTAAAATCAGAAGACAGAAATAAATAAACATCTCCTATAGCTACTGCAGCAACTCTTGCTCCATTGCCAAGCCTCAAGTGGGTCTCACCCTCTCTAAGACGTCGGCTTCTTGTCATCACCTGAAAATCATTGCAGATATGAGATCCACATCCGGTATCAAGTACCCAAGAATTCGAACTAAGAGACATATTTATTTCGATATAGAACATACCTTTCGCAGTTCGCAACTGCTCGAGGTACTCCTTGCAGTTCCTCCTCCAATGCCCAGGCTTGTGGCAGTGGTGGCAAACATCCTCGCTCTTGTTTGGCTTGGAAGCCTTTGCCTTTGGATTCTTGGCGGACTTTTCCTCCTTCGCAGGAGCAGAATGCTTCTTGCTCTTGCGTCTGGGCACCTTCTTCGCAGAGGAAGAAGAGCCCATAAGGAGGACGGGTTTGTCCTTCTTTATGGTTCCTTCAAACACTACAAGCATGTTAACCACCTCTTCAAGGGTGGCTGCCAGCTTGTTCATGTTGAAGTTGACCACAAAGGGGTCAAATGCAGCGGGTAGTGAGAGGAGAAGTACATCCACCGACAGCTCGTGTGGAAGTGCGATATCAAGGCCCGACAGCTTTTCAACGAGCCCAATCATACGAACCCCATGCTCGCGGACCAAAGTCTCATCACGCATGCGGCTTGTCATAAGCTCCTTGACAGCCGTGAACCTCTCATGTCGAGAGTTCTCCCCGTACAGTTTTTTGAGATGAAAAAGTATGTCAGCAGCATACTTTGTCTTCTCAAAGCGCCGTTGAATTTCATTGGACATCGACGCCATCACATAGCATCGAGCTTTAACCTCGTCGTCCCACCATTGTTTAAGCGTTACCAGCTCCTCAGGACTGATATCGGCAGGGGCTTCCTTCGGAGGACTCTTCTCTATCGCATAAAGAAGTTTCTCCGAAGCCAATACAAGATTGAGGTTGCGGAGCCAGTCTTGGTAGTTCAGACCGGTGAACCTGTTGCTATCCAGTATAGCAGCGAGTGGGTTTTTCATCGAAACCATTTTATAATGCAGTAATACTGAAAAGGAAAGCGGACAAACATCACTAACTATATATAAAATAATCGCTAAGGCATAAAAAAAGGTCGTTAAGTTTTATGAATTACCCTCCCACTATTTTAACGATTTCACCACCCTCTAATGAAATCGAGAAAGCAAGTCTCTTTAGTGGGTACAAGGAGCCCAATCAAGCGATCATGGACCCGAATAATATCAGTCATCCATGATCCCCAAAAGGTATTTTCCGATTGCAATCGGTGCAACCTCCATGTATTCACCTCACGTCCAGTAAGGGCCCAATAATATGACGCCGTTTACTATCACGTGTCAAGATGACCCATCAATGTTGAGTCGTGAAGGACGGTCCCCTTAACGTCCCCAATAATATGAGCCAACGTTAAAGGGATTTCCAACCGAACTCACAACAATTGTCAATGGCGTGGACATCTTTCCGGCATACATGACCCCCTCAATAATATGAGCCGGGCTATGTATACGGGTAGCATCGACGTACACCCATTGTTGATGGAAGGTAGGGATAATTTAAACAAATTTAAATTCCCTTTAGTTTATCGAATAAACATTTATCTTGATATAAGTTTTAAATCATATTTAAAACGAGGGATTTTAATTTTTTAAAATTTGGTCTCATGCATTTATTTTAAATCAAATTTAAGACATGCAACATGCGGATTCAACTAACTATATATCATATATATAAAAACATTGAGATGATCGATCGCGAGAGCTATGCGGTCCGTGGTTGCCAGCCACGGACCTGGGTCCAATCCTAGGGGTAATGCAATATGCAATGCAATCCTATTACAATGCTTCCGGTTTTACAGATCTTCAATCTTCAATATTCTTGATCGTCATTGTCCACCGTCTTCGGATGTCCTCCCAATAAATCTAGTAATTTTACATTTAAATTTACCATGACATATAAGGGATACATTTATCAAGGGGTGGGATTGGGCCACAAACAGGCCCACTTTAAATGATAATCAAAATATTTACAAACCGAATCACAAAAACCTATCGCATACACCTAACAAATTGGGCACGGCTCTCGATCATCCCAATCATGCAGAAAATCTAATTAACATGCATAAATTAAATAATCAAATTATTTATCCACAAAATCATATTTGAATTACGAAATCGCATTTTATAAATAAAATCGTATTTTGTCGATAAAATCAAATTTTAATCAACAAAATCATATTTAATTTATAAAATCACATTTCAAAATTAAAATTGTATTTTGCAATTTTAATTGTATCATATTGGGCTTCAAACAATTCCAGGCCCAAAAATCTCAAAATTTCAAAATCGACCAAAACGGGCCCGATGTCGAATGTCGGCCCGAAAACTTCACGGGCTGCCCGGAACAGGCCGAATTAAATCCTAGAAGAAAACAGCTATCATGACATCGTCGGGGCTTCGCCGGACGGCGGCCGCCGCCAACAAATCACGTGCGACGCAAGGCCGCACGCGGGCGCACGGCCGCGCGCATCACCGCGCAACCAATTGCGCGTCCAGCAGCATGCGTCGTCCAACAGGCTGTGCGACCAGCGCTGCCCATCGTCGGCCAGCAAACAAAAACCGTGCGGCCAGCGCGCGATCAAAGGCCGGCCATCGTCGTGCCATCGCGCGAAGCAAGCGGCCAACGATTGGCCGTGATGTGCGACCAGCGCGCATCTCTTGTGCGTCCAGCAGCGCGCAACCATCCGGCCACCTCACTCCAATCGCGCGGCCAGCACGCGACGTGAGGATGCCCATCGAGCGGCCAGCGCGCGATGGCGTCGCGCGTGCCATAGCGCGCGCGACGTGTTGGTCGCCGCCGCACATGGCGGCGGCCCGGCGGCTTGCTTCCCGAATTTGTTTTCGATCTGAAAGTTAGATTAGATACAATAAGGCAGTAATCGTATTGATCAGATCTGAACCTTGGCTCTGATACCACTGTTATAGGGTAGCCGCGTCAGATCCAGATCACGCCTCCCGGAGAGGCAGCGGAAGAACAAAAACAACACCGGGAGCAAGACGATCAATACGAAAAACAAAACTTGCTATGACATTCATAGGGTGTTTTAAAGGAATACCTTGCTGGCAACTCGTGCCTGGCTCCAACCGGAATTACAAGAACGCCGGCTCTTCACGGTAGGTGGCGGTAGATCCGTCAATCAGGTCCACGACCACAAACGATCTCCCTCCGATCAACCTGCACTAGAAGACTGATGGATTTTATCACCAACGGATTCTCCTCGAAAAGTTGGTCGGAACAAATTCCGGCGAGGGGGGCGGCGGCGACGGCGCAAGGCGGCCGCGGCGGCGATATTACGAGGCAGCGGAAGAACAAAATTTGGGCCGGGAGACGATCAATACAATTCTAAAACATGCAATCTATGAACCATTCATAGGGTGTTTCTCGGGGTTACCTTTCTGGCAACTCGTGCCTGGCTCCGACCAGTTTCGCGAGGAAACCGGCACTTCACGGTAGGCGGCGGTAGATTACGTCAATCAGGTCCACGACCGGAATCGATCTCCCTCCAATCAGCCTGCACTAGAAGACTGAAGGATTTTATCGCCAACGGATTCTCCTCGAAAAGTTGCCCAGAGCAAGTCCGGCGAACGGCGGAGGCGGCGGCGTGCACCGGCGGCGGCGTGAGGTTGGAGAAGAAAAGGGGGCGGCGGCTCTTAGCTCTAGGGTTAGGGTTTGTTGCAAAGTGTTGTAATGAGTTACGTGATTAGGTCTAAGTCTACCTTAAGTAGACTTAATGATGGACTTGGACCGGCCCAACGGGCCCGGGTCCAAACGGATGAACATTCGGTTCATCCCCATCACCGTGACTTCATCGTAACTCCGATCGCCGATCAGATCGGACCGATCGACTCAGTTTCCAAAACTGAGTACTATGATCTGAAAAACCGTTTTTCAGAACCCCAGTGCAAAATGACCGTTTTGCCCCTCAACAGCGGAAAACCTCGGTTTGACCCCTGTTGACTTTTAGGAAGTCGCACTTCCCGAAATCCTCTTTTCGCTCCGGAATCACAATTCCGGACTTGCCCAACGGATCATGGTAAAGCGTCTAGCAACATCGCCCCATGATCCCCTAGGTATCACTGATAGTGCCTGCAAGAACCAGTTGGTCGTGGTTAGCGTACAGTACGGTCCTTTCAATCCATATATCCCGATCAGATCAACGACCATTGGTAAATCGAGAGTCGCTATAGATCCGATAGCTATGCATACATCTTGGAGATCGAATAGTGACATCGCGAGTGTAACTAGGCAAACACATTTACCTAAAACACTTCTAGTACTCTGGCCAGATATTTATACACTATTATCCCCTCAGATAGCATAGGATATCCACGCATGTCTGCGAGCGGTGAATCCTCGACAACGATGCATCAACTCCTACATGCATCGGGGTCTCACCCAATCCCGTCGCCTGATGACCCCAAGTGAGTCGGCAAATGAGTCAAAGTGAGACGCCTATCATGTAGAGTCTCAATGACGTTTCGAGTCGTGAGGACTAATCAGTACAACCAAGACCTCGGACTTATCCACTCGACAAATGGTAACCACTTGGAAAGTCCGAACGAGGGTAATTCGATAGATCACCAGGTCACTATCTATCTGCATGCTCAGAACATCACAATGTTCCCTACCAATGAAACATGGTACTTCGCATCGCAGATACTAGTCTCGATCTCGGGCGGCCTTATCCTCATTTTGACGGCCCAATCGACTAGGAACTAATTCAGAATACACAGTGACAATTAGATGTGTTTCATGATAGTCGTCATACCCACTATCACATCTAACATACACTATAGTGCATTCTAGGTCTTTACTCAACGCAATTGTTAATCATTATACAACACAATGAAAGTAAAGAATGCCATATAAATAAATGCGAATATCATATATAAAGATCGTTTCATACAAGAGTCTATGAACCCACACGCCACAAGTTGGCTAGTTGGGCATCTACTCTAACAGTTATATCCACAACTTTGTTCAATTTTATTATCTTCATGGGCCAATCAGTTATTACGAACCACATGTCATCATCTTGTGCTGCTAGGTGCGCCTACATTCGAATCTTCCAGACGTCGTATTCCTCCTTGGAAAACATAGGAATCTTGTTGTGAGAAATCGAAATATTTAACTGATATAAACTAACAAACTATTCAAACTTTGAGAATCCGAGCTCTGATACCACTTGTTAGGATTGGAAAACAAGCTCAAGAGTTCGGAGGGGGGGGGGTGAATGAACTCCTTTGCTAATTTTGCTTAAAAATTGATTACAAAAGATTTTACTGCTCCACACAAACCTCTAAGCCGAGTTTCCAGCTGTGAGGGTTCTCAGTGATTGTTTTTGTCTCATGTAATAAAAAAATTTTATGCGGAAAGAACACGATTCAATAGTGAACAGTTATACAAATGCGTGAATGTAAAAGATAAAGAGTCGAGAGATATGTTTCTGGAAGTTAGGAGTTAATTCTCCTATCTCCCATTCTTCTTCAACGGGAATGATGTTCATTAGAAGATTTGATTTATACAACTCCTTGTACAAACCCGATCCGACATCCAGCAGCTGCAAGAACTCCTAGCACTCAACAAAGAACCCAGACACACGATCTGGTTCATATTACGATGAACACAGCTCTAAGCTGGTTGTGCAAATCTAGCACTCAACACTCTCTGTTTATGATTTACAGTGATGTCTCAACACTAAAGAGTGTATGTATAGAATATTGTGTGACACAAGGAATTGAATAAGCAATCTCTGTGTGTGTCACTAGCTGTGAGCTGGTTCAATAAGATAAACTCTATTTTAGCTTCTTTGAAAGCTCGTATTTATAAGTTATCGATTTTGTTGCGGTCAGTTCGTAACCTCTTCACGGATGATCTGCTCTTCTATTTATACTCTTTGGATAGTTACCAGTAGATACGTCTGTTAGATTAGATGCCCAACTAGCCAACTTGTGGCATGTGGGTTTTATTGACTCTTGTACATGACAATCTTTATTTATGAAATTCGCATTTATTTATGGCATTCTTTATCTACATTATGATTATAATGTTAACAATTGTGTTGGATAAAGACCTAGAATGAACCATAGTGTATGTTAGATGTGATAGTGGATATGATGGCTATCATGAAACACATCTAATAGTCACTGTGCATTCTGAATTCGTTCCTAGTCGATTGGGCCGTCAAAATGAGGATAAGGCCGCCCGAGCTTAAGACTAGCATCTGCGATGTGAAGTACCATTTTTCATTGGTAGGGAACATTGTGATGTTCTGAGCATGCAGATGGATAGTGACCTGGTGATCTATCGAACTACCCTCGTTCGAACTTTCCAAGTGGTTACCATTTGTCGAGTGGATAAGTCTGAGGTCTTGGTTGTACTGATTAGTCCTCACTACTCGAAACGTCATTGAGACACTACATGATAGGCGCCTCACTTTGACTCGTTTACCGACTCACTTGGGGTCATTAGGTGGCGGGATTGGGTGAGGTCCCGATGCATGTAGGAGTCGATGCTTCGTTGTCGAGGATTCACCGCTCGCTTTCATGCGTGGATATCCTATGTTATCTGAGGAGAGAATAGTGTGATAAATCTCTGGCCAGAGTACTGGATGTGTTTTAGGTAAATGGGTTTGCCTAGTTACACTCGCGATGTCACTATTTGATCTCCAAGATGTATGCATAGCTATCGGATCTCTAGCGACTCTCGATTTACCAATGGTCGTTGATCTGATCGGGATATATGTGTTGAAAGGACCGTACTGTACGCTAACCACGATCAACTGGTTCTTGCAGGCACTATCAATGATACCTAGGGGATCATGGGGCGATGTTGCTAGGCGCTTTACCATGATCCGATGGGCAAGTCCGAAATTGTGATTTCGGAGTCACAATGGTTGTGGGCCCACGGCTAGCTGTATCCCTGAACCATTTAGGGTCACACAAGTACTGGATTCATGATTCCCACACGGAAACTGAGCTCAATGTGTTGAGCATAGGAGGAGGATTTTAGGGAGTGCGACTTCCTAAAAGTCAACAGGGGTCAAATTGCGATTTTCCCAAGTTGAGGGGCTAAACTGTAATTTTGGACTAGGTGGTCTGAAAAAATTGTTTTCACATCATAATACTCAGTTTTGGAAACTGAGTCGATCGGTCCGATCTGATCATCGATCGGGATTATGATGAAACCACGACGAATTAAATGAACCGGATGTTCATATGGACCTGGGTTTGACCCATGGTTGTGGGCCCACGGCTAGCTGTATCCCTGAACCATTTAGGGTCACACAAGTACTGGATTCATGATTCCCACACGGAAACTGAGCTCAATGTGTTGAGCATAGGAGGAGGTATTTTAGGGAGTGCGACTTACCTAAAAGTCAACGAGGGGTCAAATTGCGATTTTCCCAAGTTGAGGGGCTAAACTGTAATTTTGGACTAGGTGGTCTAGAAAAAATTTGTTTTCACATCATAATACTCAGTTTTGGAAACTGAGTCGATCGGTCCGATCTGATCATCGATCGGGATTATGATGAAACCACGACGAATTAAATGAACCGGATGTTCATATGGACCTGGGTTTGACCCAAGTCCGTTGGGCCGGTTCAAGCCCATGTACCATCTTTAATTAGTAGAGTTGGTCTAGGGCTAGAACACAATTCATTCTTACAAACCCTAGCCTCCAAACTCTCGGCCGCCCCTCCTCTCCCATACCACGCCGTCGCCGCCCACCCAAGCGCCGCCACACCACCGCCTGTCGTCGGTGATTGCATGATTGGAATTGTTCCGATCGTCGCAACGAGGAGAATCCGTTTGTGCCAAAATCCGTCAGATCTTCTAGTGCATACTGACAAAGGAATCATAATTCCGGTCGTGGACCTGATTAGACGATCTACCGTCGCCTACAATTCAAGAGCCAGAATTCCCTGTGAATCTGGTTGGAGCCAGGCGCCTAGACGCCAGCAAGGTAACGATTCAAACATCCTATGTATGTTTATCGTTATTGTTTTAATGTATTGAACGTATCTCGGGGCAAATTTTTAACTTCCGCTGCGCCTCCGGGAAACGGGATCAGGATCCGCCATTGTCGCCAACAGTGGTATCAGAGCCAAGGCTCGGATCCTTCAATACATTTCATGCCTGAATTGTATCGAATTTCAGATTTCAAAATCAGAAACAACAAAAATTTTTTAAGGAAACCGGCCGCGGGCGCCGCCGCGATGGGCGGCACTGCCGCGCGCATCATCGTGCAGCGCGCGCGACACCATGCGAGGCGCGGTGGTGTGCAATCTGTGCGCCATGCTTGGCGCGGCGGCGTGCGGCCATGCGCCGCACGCTATGTTGGCGGCGGCCTCCGCCGTGCGGCCGCCGTCCGGCGAATCTCGGGCAGCGTTGCGACGGCTATTTTTCTTCTAGGTTAAGTTCGGGCCTGTCCCAGGCAGCCCATGAAGTTTTCGGACCAATATTCGATATTGGGCCGATTTTGGTCGCACCAAAATTGATTTTGAAATTTTTGAGATTTCGGACCTAAAATTGTTTTAAGCCCAATTTGATGCAATTAAAATTACAAAATGTGATTTTAGTTATGAAATATGATTTTATAATTAAAATATGATTTTGTTGATTAAATTTTATCGACAAAATTCGATTTTATTTATAAAATTCGATTTTATTATTAAAATCGCATTTTGTAGTAAATTATCAAATTTGATTTGATTATTTAAATTTATGCAAATTAATTAGATTGATTGCATGTTTGGGATGATCGAGAGTCGTGCCCAATGTATTAGGTGTATGCTATTGGTTTTGCGATTTCGGTTGTAAATATATTGTTGATATCATTTAAAGTGGGTCTGTTTGTGGCCCGTTCCCACCCCTACAAATCTGTATCCCATATGTGTCATGGCAATTTAAATGTAAATTACTAGATTTAGTGGGAGGACA
>KV010667.1:44358-68197 GCA_001598015.1 Dorcoceras hygrometricum | reverse complement strand
GAAGTTAGATACAATTATGGCAATTCGATGATCAGATCCGGAAAAACACTGGCTCTGATACCACTGTTCGGGGATCCGGATCGACCCCCCGGCAAGGCAGCGGAAGAACAAAGAATATAGCCGGGAGACGATCAATACGAAAATCAACAATTCAATAATCGTAATTCATAGGCGTTCAAAACGATACCTTGCTGGCACTTGTGCCTGGCTCGAACCGGAATTACAAGAACCCGGCTCTTCTCGGTAGATTGCGGTAGATAATCGCCAATCCGGTCCACGACCAGAACCGAGACTCCTTCATCAGGGTGCACTAGAAGCACTGACGAGATCAGCACGAACGGATTCTCCTCGTCGAACTGGCCGGAAACAAATTTCCGGCGAAGATCGGCGGCGGCGACGGCGGCCCGTGGGCGGGGGCGGCGGCGGCGCGAGTTGAGAGAGGGAGGCGGCGGTTTTGTGCTAGGGTTAGGTCAAGATGTGGGAGAGTTATGACACCAGTATTTCAATTAAGCCTCTTAATCACATTTAAATAGAGTGTTGGACTTGGACCGGCCCAACGGGCCCGGGTCCAACAATGAACATTCAGTTCATCTCCACCACCGAGACTTCATCGTAACTCCGATCGTCGATCAGATCGGACCGATCGACTCAGTTTCCAAAACTGAATAATATGATCTGAAAAACCATTTTTCAGAACCCCAGTGCAAAAAGACTGTTTTGCCCCTCAACAGCGGGAAACCCCGGTTTGACCGGCCCGGGTCCAACAATGAACATTCAGTTCATCTCCACCACCGAGACTTCATCGTAACTCCGATCGTCGATCAGATCGGACCGATCGACTCAGTTTCCAAAACTGAATAATATGATCTGAAAAACCATTTTTCAGAACCCCAGTGCAATGGAAACTATGAATCTCGAAGGGATATGGCGAAAGGGGAACAAGTCCTGCTTTGGGGAGAAACAGAGAATATCCACGTAGCCCTTGCCAGGAAGAAATATATTTTGTTGAAGTACCGAGCAGTTTTGGTAAGAAATTTTTTGGATGGGTGGATATTCAATTTTGTACCAGGGGAAGGAGACTCTGCTGTCCATCTCAAAGTCATTGACATGCTATCAGCCCGTCTTTCTTTTGTTTTAGACGATTGAAACAGCAGACAGTAGCACACGGTATCAGATGGGATAGGCCGTGTTGCTCTATTTTGTTTGACGATCTCTTTCCTGATCAGAGGACCACTCCTGCATATGCTATTTTTGAGGTTTCAATCCAGCGTCAGTATGATGACACTCTTCCCCTCATGAGTGAATTTTTCAGATTGATGAAGAAGCGATGGGCGGATGTCTGTTTAGAAGTTGTTGACTTTTGTGCTTCGCGTAGACTCCTCCCAGTTGGTTCAGTGGATTTTTGCAGAGGTTTGCCCATGGTTGAACAAATTTTCCGTGATGCTCCACGACAGTCCCCAATCTTTGCTTTGAGAATCTCACAGTTCTGTACAGTTTTGATTGAGTATAGTTTGTTTAGCAGCCTATTGAGTACAATTGATTTCAGTTCTCTTCGCTCCGTGGTTATTGCAGACAGAGGAATTGATCTCCATTTTGGTTCGGATGTACAGCATTCGTCTGTTTTACTTACAGATTTGGATGATCAAGATGTACAGATAGAGAGTAGCTCCATTTTTGAGTCTCAGGATGTACAGATTAAACAGGATACAGGTTCAGTTACTCCGTTGGTACAGTTGACATTAGATCAGCATCAATCTTCTCCGACCTCTTCAGAAGACACTTCTATGAGTTTTGATGATACCGACATTGCTGCCACTGCTCCTACTTTCTCTCAACCAGGTTCTTCTACTGTCTCTCCCGATATCACAGAAGCGATACACCAGCTGCGAACGTCACTTGATCAAATAAGCAATAGAGATGCTGGTGCTGCGCTTAAAGGCATCATTCTTATGCACCTCCACGACATTGAGAAGAAGTTCACAGCACGCTTTGAAACACAAGACAGATGGCTTGGGGCATTGCGCAATGATTCTAATGATCAAAGAAATCTTCTGTCGTTTGAAATTAAATCATCTCAAAGGCAGTTGAACACTCAGATTACCGATGTTGCTATTGATCAAATTGACATGCGAAGGGAAGTAAAAGAGCTAAATGCTAAAGTGGATGCTATGGCCACAAACTTGGAGATCCTTCGCAGAGATGCTGAGGCAACCAAGGAGGCCATCTCCCACCGGCTTTTGGAGTTTCAAGCTTAGGCACAGGCAAATCATAATATTCTTCATGCCCAGTTGAACGAGCTTGTCAATTATATTAATCGGGGTGGTGATGCCAAAAAGGGGGAAGGAAGTAGCAGCAGACCTCAGCCTCCTCCTCCTTCTAATGTTCAAAATATAGAGAGTGGACAATTTATCAGTTTGGAAGAGGCCGCAGAAAGAATTCGTGAGGCAGATAGACGTCAAGAGGAAGCGGAAAGAGAAAGAGAAAGACAAAGAAGGATCAGAAGGCTGAGTGGATCGAGCAAATGAAGGAGATACTAGGACAGACTTAGGGTTAATTTTTTGTACAAATCTTATGTACAAGGTTCTTATTAATGAAAATTTTATTACCAGCAGTCCGTGTGCAATTCATCTTTGCTTATCTTTTTATCTCGGCTGCTAGGTTTTGTCATCACCAAAAAGGGGGAAATTGTTAGGATAAAATTTATTAGTTTTGGTGATAACAAAATAAGACTAGTTGCTATTGGACAAATCAGCCGTCGAGCGTGTTTTGTTAAGGATTACAAAACGACAGCGTTTGGATTAGTCAAAACTACAGCGTTCAAATAAGTTGAAACGGCAGCGTTTTGATCTAGCGCTATAATCTCAGTCATTGGAGTTTGCGTTGATAAATTCAGCAGGTAGCTACAGTGAAATTCAGCAGATGGCTACAGAGGAATCAGCAGAGAGCTACAGTGGATTGTTACCAGTCGATGGTACTTAATGTTAGCGGTAGTTAAACGATGTCGTTTGGATAAATGGATACGACAGCGTTTTGGCTTCGCGCTAAGATTCAGCAGATGCTTTTTGCGATAAGGAAAACCAGCAGGTAGCTACATTGATCTCGGACAAGCAGATACTTTTTGAAGTAAAATATTTCAAGCGACCAGCTGGTGCATATCGTCAGTCGTTGAAGCCATCAGTCGTTGAAGCCATCAGTCGTTGTACACCTATCAGAAATTCAAGTCATCAGTAGTTGCGCAAACTATGAATCGATTCAAACATCCATATCAGAAGAAATCAAGGGCGAAGATTGAATCGTACATATGCCATTAATTGAGGGAACAGTGTCAGTACTATTCTTGGTAAATAGTACACTATCTCAGAGAGCGGTTTATGGAGTTTGCACAAATATGGAACAACGCCAAATTTTCTCTGACATTGTGCGATTTGCCTCTTGGTGGAGCAGGAATTACGATGTACAAATTTGACAGAAATTCAAACGGGATTTATTTCCTTTGAAGAATTTAATGACCGTTGAGATCGAAGACTATAAATAGCAGAAGCTGGATTGAAGAAACGATCCTTCACTCTTATCATATCGCGGTCACGCTGTCAAAATACTCCCAGAGCTTTCTATCTGTTGAACATATTCAAAAAGCTCACAAGACTCGAAGAACACTACTGTTGTTATTCATAGACAAACCTTCGAGTCCATTCTCTGGTTCATCTTGTTGAATCGAGTTTCTTTGTGTTAGAAACCAGAGAATTTTACAGCACTTAGAAATTGTATTCATTGTTATATTTTATTGAGTCTGTAACGAACTGGCTTTGTGAAGCAGTTCAAAAATATCATTTCGTTACTTGTAACCAGCAGCAACGTCTGCGTGTGAAGTTAGTGAGTCTAGGAGTTCATGCAAGTGAGGCTTGTGTGATTGGGTGTTTGTAGAAAGGCTACTTGCATCAAATCTTCTACTGATACCTTCCGAGGAGGAAGAACGCGAGACGTAGGATATTTATATCCGAACTTCCAGAAACAAATCCTTGACTCTTATCTTTTACATTCAGCAATATATTTACTGTTTATCTGTTCACAAATCTATTGGCCTCTTTCCGCACTATTTTTGTTGGCCAAGAGATTTGCATAAAACTGAGATCCTTAAGTTTGGTAACTCAAACTTAAGTTAAGCAGTGCTTGTAAAATAATTTAAAAGAGTTTCGAAAATCTAAAATCGAAAGGAGTTCATTCAACCCCCCCTTCTGAACTCCTATACGCATATTGATCCTATTTCTGGGACCATCAATGCACGCATTCATGTTTTTAACGTTATTTTATTACAAGTATGTGTATGCATGCGATTTTATTAGTATGTACTTTGTTATGGTATACGATAGAGCTTGCTGAGCCTCTAGGCTCACTAGGTTTAAATGGTGCAGGTGATGATCCTGCTGATGAGTTTACACCGACTGGCGGTGAAGACATCTGTGCGCCTGTTGCAGCAGTACCCCTTGACCGCAGCAGTGTTTTTTGAGTTGATACAGTTTGATATTGGTTAAAAACATGTTATTTTCAGTATTTTGACGCAGTTGATTTTATTTGATTTTATACAGTATGGTTGTTTAACATTTTAAAATATTCCTTTATTTATGCTTAAAGTATTTATTTAGAAAATGATTTAGAAATGTTTTAGAAGGGAACGAGCACACTTTAAGTTAAGTTTTCCGCACATGTTTAAAAAAAAAATCTTAAAACATTGCTTCATACATTTCATATCATAACATATCATATAACATATAAGGCATGGCATAACGTAACATGAAAAACATATGAGTCGTATCCTGAAGTGTGACTGAAGTCGATTGATTAATCTATAAACCAACGTACACGGTGGTGTGGTTAACCCCGATATGACACGAGGATCCCTACCACGATATCGCACGTGGATCCATAAGCTCATAAGTTGCCACTTCATCCCGATATCACACGAGGATCCATAAGCTGCCACTTCACCATGATATCACACATGGATCCATAGGCTCATCATACATCATCATAAGTCACAAATCATTCAATCCCTCGGGTTTTGTCCTTTAAAAGAAAATGCCTTTAACATTCATAAAACATTCATGATGCATTCATTTTCATAAAATTATGCAAGTTTAAAAGCTTAGCCCGTTATTGTATAATTAATTATTTCCTTTAAAATATTTTCGTACATAACATACTACATATATAATTAATCATACATTCACGGGATTCTACATTTTTCTACTTCGGTCGAGGATTGATTCCGGGGCCTGGGTCACCAATTCAAGGCTAATCATCGCTCTTTACATAACCGATGAAACGATGTTCACCCCTTTTTCACATTTTTGCCTAATTAAATTAAATTTTGATTTATTAAAATCAAGGCTATTTGTGACTAATTAAAATCAATTTTGACTCCTTAAAATCAATTTTGACTTATTAAAATCGATTTTGACTTTAGAAATCAATTTAAATCAAATTTTGACCCCAAAAGCCGATTTTTGACCAAAACACCGATTTTGACCAAATTAAATCCCAAAATTCGATTTTTAGTTAATTAAAATTCCAAAGGTTTCAATT
The DNA here is from genome assembly GCA_001598015.1 of Dorcoceras hygrometricum. Lineage (NCBI taxonomy): Eukaryota > Viridiplantae > Streptophyta > Magnoliopsida > Lamiales > Gesneriaceae > Dorcoceras > Dorcoceras hygrometricum. Next base: position 62,614 of record KV010667.1, on the reverse strand, counting down.
TTGACTAAAAACTTAAAATTAAACATAAATTTAATTATTTAAAAAGTTTGACTCAATTTTTGAAACTTCTGGCTATTTTCTTTAAAATTGGACATTTGACGTAATAATTAAAATAATAGGTCCATAATTAAAATAACTTGGACCGATTTTAAAACATTTGACACGAGACTCGAAGAATCGATCCGGTCCAACCGAACCAGCCAAACCGGTTCAGTTAGACCAAACCATAGCAAAATTAAGCCCTAAACCGAAAATCACACACGCACACACACTCAAGCGCAGCCGCGACCAGCCGCCGACATCGCATTTGTTCTCCCTGCTCCGGCCACCACTGGCCGGAGCCTCACCGGCTGGACCACCACCAGGTCCAGCCGGTCCTAACCTGACCAGCCTTGTCCCCAACCGTGGTCGCACAAGAGAGCACGATCCAGGTGAAGGCGACGCACCGCGCTGCACCATTTAACACAGCGCGCGGTGTTTCTTTTGTTCCTGATGGTTCGACCAAATATCACATCTTAGGACCACTCCTAGACCACCCTACAATCCTCACTCGACCTCCTAGCAATGAGACAAGACCCCTGGACCTTTCACCAACCGAGCAACACGTGAAAAAGTCAAGAAGCATGATGAAAATCGTGTACCATGCATGAGGTTGAATAAAAAATGCATAGATCCGAAAAAAATACATCAGGTTCATGCATAATTTCATTAAAACAGTGTAATATGGTATAAATGGCGAGAAAAATAATTGATATCACATGCCTGGTTTGTAAAAGAGGTGAATCTGCGAGTTACCGACGTTGCAGACGCGAGATCGGGGCGCAACCGGCTTTGGATCACCAAGCTTCTCCAATGGATGATAAGTTTCGAAATTTTGAGTTACGGGGAGGAGGGGATGGCTGTTGCATCAAAAGGGAGGCTAGGTTTGTGTAAATTTTGTGTTTAAGAAAAATGAATGTGACTAATATGACCACTATTGGTTTAATTAAGAAAAATCCAAGCTTTCCCCTCTAATTAATTTTAAAAAATACTTAAAACTCACAATTGGTCTTTAATGATTACATAACTTCGAAATCTAGGCCTCCACACATTTTAAAATACCTTAAAACTCAATAAAACAGCCCGTATACGCGAAAAACGGGTTCCCCTCCAAAATAATTATAAAGGCTGAAATATATCACATGCATACCATGCAGCATAAAATCACAAATAAATCATACAAAATGGCATGTAATCATCTACAAATATTTTTTCCCTATTCATGCACTAATTTCTACGTAGTCAGGAAATTCTAGGCGTTACACAACTATAAAAAAACCAAGAAGCTTATTGTAACAATTGACAGCTGAGCAAAATTCAGCTTCGAAGAAGATCTTCCAAGTTGTGTGAGATTTTATATTCGAGAGTTGAGCTTACACTGTAAATTTCACACACACAGAGATTCACTCACATAATATCTGAGAGATGTTTAGAATAGTTGAGTGAATCACAAACCAAACACCAAATCTGTCTTGACACGAAGACGTTAAACTTAGTGATTGTAGTCTTCGAACAGAGACGTTAAAGAAGTTCATAGAGTTGGATGAACATAGCCTGAGAGCTGGTGTAGAGTCTAGGAGTTAAGCTTTGGGCAGTGGATAAGTCCAAAAGCTTATCGGGTCTGCGGATCAAAGTCTTCTAGTGGATGCCTTCCAGATTTGGAAGAAGGGGAGATGTAGGATTTGAGATCCGAACTTCCAGAAACATAAGATGAGTATTTTAAGATTTCCGATACACGCATAGCATCTGTTTCAACTCTTTTTATCAAATTTTTTAAAATCAGGGTTCAGTTTTGGATACTTACGCTTGGTATTTCTTTGGCAATCCAGATCTGTTCTCGGTGCTCATTTGTTTCAAGAACACTGAGGTATTGCACTTCAATCATGTATGATCAGATCTCACGGCCCTTCGAACATAGGTGCCCTGTGAGATCTGATCCTTTCATAATATTTTTACTCCTCTAAGGGGTCGAGGCCATAGTTACACCTTATAACTCAGAGTGCGTAATATTCCGTAGACATATATTACGGCAGAAACATCAGTGCTAAAACAGAGCATAGATCATAGCATGTACTTGACACGAAAGGAAAGCTCGAATGATAATTCGAAACAGAATATAGCATGAATACCATATAATATTTGAAACGAATATATATACATAGCAAAAGCCCACTTACAGTCTCCAGAAGCTTCTGTGGTTCAAGGTGGCAGAGAATGTATTCAGCTCAGGCCAAATCTGGTGCACGAAATCTAGTGAACTCGTGAAGTACTGGGACACAGCTTGTGCAGGGTTTCAATGTGAAAGCTTACTGCTGTTTTACTGAAAATTTTCGTAATGAGTGAGGGTAATCTGATGCCACAACTGGGTATTTATAGGTGCAGAAATGGGAGTCATAAGGTTAGCCGTTACAGCCTAAAATTCCGGATTTGATGGTCATTAACCTGACTGTTACAAGAGTAATGGTTTAGGCATTGAATTGGGCGGTTTAATTGGCCATTAATCTCTCTAAATTGGCAGTTACGACTGTTGAAGGTTGGCTTTCCAGACGAAATCTGATCCGTACGCGTAATCTGTCTGGGTATGCTGAGAGCTGAGTTGACTTTTCCAAATCTGATTTGACCGTCCAAAGCTGAGTTGACCAGTCCAAAGATGAGTTGACCAGTCAGAAGCTGAGTTGACCAGTCAAAGCTGAGTTGATCGTCCCAGATCTGAGTTGACTGTTTGACCGTCCCAAATCTGAGTTGACTGTTGACCATCCCAGATCTGAGTTGACTTAGTCAAACTGAGGTGTTTTTTTTGGCTGTATTTTCGAGAGCTAAAGTTCTGGGTTTTCACATCCCTCCCTCCTTAAAAGGAGTTTTGTCCTCGAAACTGGGCTCATAACTTTTGAAGAGATAGGGTACCTCCTGCGCATCTTCTCTTCCATTTCCCACATGGCTTCTCTCTTGGTTTGGTTGGACCATTGGACTTTGACGTATGAGATTGTTCTTCGTCTAAGAACCTGGTCCTTTGTGTCCACGATTCGAATTGAGACTTCTTCATAGTTCAGTACTTGCGTCGTATTCCCTTCCACAAGGAGTGGCCCTTCATCAAGACGTGACTAGAATCCGCGATATATCTTCTTAGTTGTGAGACATGGAAAACATTGTGGATTATTGACATACTGGGTGGTAAGGCCAGTCTGTAGGCAAGTGTTCCTATCTTTCCAAGTCTTCAAATGGTCCGACATACCGGGGATTCAGATTTTTGGCCTTATCAAATCGGACGATCCCTTTCATTGGAGATACCTTGAGATACACTTTTTTGCCTACCTCAAAGGCCAAGGGTCTTCTCTTAAGTCTGCCCAGCTTTTCTATCGATCCTGGGCTGCCTTCAGTCTTTCCTTTATGACGGCTACCTTTTTCACTGTCTCCTGGACGAGTTCAGGTCCCATGATGGTCTTTTCTCCAACCTCATCCCAATACAGCAACGATCGACATTTCCGTCCATAGAGGGTCTCATATGGTGTCATTCCTATGCTGCTGTGGTAGCTATTTTTGTATATGAACTATATTAGAGGTAGATTTTCACTCCAATTACTACCGAAGTCCAAGGTGCATGTCCGTAGCATATCTTCTAGGGTTTGGATGGTTCTCTCAGTTTGGCCATCTGTCTATGGATAATAAGCCGTACTGAGGGTAACCTTACTTCCCATGGCTTCTTGGAAGCTCTTCCAAAAACGAGATACGAACCTTGGGTCCCTATCTGACAGAATGCTGGTTGGATCTCCATGTAGTCTGACAATGTTGTCCATGTAAAAGGCCGTCCAAGAAGTAGTTCATTTGGACAGGGAGAAAGTGCGCAGACTTTTTAACCTATGCACGATTACCCATATTCCATCATAGCCTAATCTTGTTTTCGGTAGACCTAATAAAAAGTCCATGGATACGTTTTCCCACTTCCAATCTGGAATTCCAGTGGTTGCAATAATCCTCCAGGTCTTTGATGTTCTGCCTTGACTTGTTGACATACATGGCATCCAGCAACAAAATCAGCAACATCTCTCTTTATCCCATTCCACCAGAAGCGTTCTTTCAAATCTCTAAACATCTTTGTACTTCCTGGGGGTTTGAGAACTTAGATTTATGTGCTTTAGACATCACTTCTTGATGGAGGTTATCGATGTCGAGCACACATAATCTTCCGTTCCAAATGATTCCTTTTTGGTGAAACTCCGACACCTTATCTTGCTTGATTGTCTTTAATTTTGGTCAGAGAAGGGTCTCGATCCTGATTGATTTTGAACAATTCTTTGAGGCACGGTTGGGCTGAGACTGAGGATAATATCACCTTGTTCATGTTCTTCCGACTTAAAGCATCGGCTACCTTATTTGCCTTTCCTGGGTAGTAGTTTATTGTCAATTCGTAGTCTTTCAAAATTTCGAGCCATTTCCTATGTCTTTCAAAGTTTTCTGGGTGAGTTTAGTGAGTGGTATGGCTATTGAAGAGAAACCTTCTACGAACTTACGATAATAGCTTGCCAATCCAAGAAGATTCTAACTTCTGTCACTGTCTTAGGTATAGGCTAGTCCATGATAGCTTCTACCTTATTCGGATCCACTAATACTCCTGCTTCGGAAATTATATGGCCTAAGAATGCCACACTCTTCAACCAGAATTCACACTTCTTGAACTTTGCGTACAATTGTTTCTCCCTGAGGGTTTTAAGGGTAATTCGAAGATGTTCCTTGTGTTCTTCTTCACTTGATTTATACACGAGTATATCGTCTATGAACACCACCACATATTTGTCGAGGAATGGTTTGAATACCCGGTTCATGAGGTCCATGAAGGCCGCTGGTGCATTGGTTAGACCAAATGGCATCACCGTGAATTTGTAATGACCATATCTTGTTCTAAATGCAGTTTTAGGAACATCCTCAGCATTGACCTTTAGTTGGAGATAACTCGACCTCAAATCTGACTTGGAGAAGGTTGTAGCTCCTTTGAGTTGGTCAAAGTGGTTGTCAATTCTTGGAAGAGGATACTTATTCTTGATTGTGATCTTGTTCAACTCTCTATAGTCGATACACAATCTCATAGTTCCATCCTTGTTCTTGACGAATAACACTGGAGCTCACCAAGGTGACACACTGGGTCTCATATGCTTTTTGTCTAGCAGTTCTTGTAGTTGATCCTTGAGCTCCTTGAGTTTTGCAGGTACCATCCGGTAGGGTGCCTTGGAGATTGGGGCCGTCCCTGGCACTAGGTTGATTTCGAACTCAATTTCTCTGTCAGGCACTTTTCCAGGTAGGTCGTCTGGAAACACATCTGCGAACTCTTGCACCACTGGTATGTCTTCTATTTTGAGTTCGTCTCCTTCTTTTACTTTCTGGATCATTACCAAGAAAACTTTTGCTCCTGACTTCATGGCTGTCCATGCTTGGGCAGCAGAAAGTAGGGACTTTCGTCCATTGTTCTTACCATGATATATCAGCTCTTCTTGATTAGGGGTTTGGAGTCTCACTCACTTACCTTGACAATCTACTAGTGCATGGTTCTTGGATAGCTAATCCATCCCTAAGATGGCGTTGAACTCGACCATGTTGAGTTGTACCAGGTTGGCAGAGAATGAATGGTCGTGTATGGATATCTCACAGTTCCGATGGATCTTATGCATTTCAATGGTAGTGTTGGTAGGAGTTGCTACTCTATATGGTTCACATAGGATTTCAGGCTCTAGCCCTAACGTTTGAGCAAATCTCCTAGATATGAACGAATGGGTAGCACCACAATCAAACAACACATAAGCAGGCAAATTGTTGATAAAAATGGTACCTGCCACCACGTCGCTGGCGTCTTCAGCTTCTTCATGTGTCATTGCAAACACACGAGCATTGGGTTTATCCTCCCTGGACTTTGCATTGTTCGGAACCGCATTGCTGGACCCATCATTTGGACCTTGTGTTCTGGAAAATCCACAATTCGGTGGTCCACCCACACTTAAAACATGCATCGCTCTGCTTGCGACAATCTCCACTATGACGGTGATCGCAAGAGGTGCAAGGTGCTAACCCTGGTTGGTTGGGTGTAGTAGCTGGTCCTTTGTTGCTGAGGTTTGGCCGTTTATTCTTAGGTCCACCATATGAAGTCTGAGAATTGAGGGGACGTTTGTTCTTTTTGTCAGCTTCCCGCCTCTTTATGTCAGTCTCTGCTCGGATTGCAGCTCCCATTAAGTCCTCAAAGATTGTAGCTTGGTAGAATGCAAGGACTGATTGGATACGGCTATTCAGATCCTTCTTGAATCGGTGCATCTTTATAGTATTACCTTCCATGATCGTTGGGACATAGGTGCCCAATGAGTTGAACTTGGATGTATACTCTACTACCGACATGCCTGCAGTCTGGGTGAAAGTTTCAAACTCGCTGAGCCATTGCATTCTGACTTCCATTGGGAAGTATTGTTTCAAGAATGCTTCCCGAAATATTTGCCACGTGATTTGTGCATTTGCAGTCATGGTTGGCTCGACTGCTTCCCACCATTTTCCAGCTTTACCATCGAGGAGTGGTGTCACAACATTTACTTTGAAAGCGTCTGGGACTTTCAGTAGTCGAAGTTGCGTTTCAATGTTCTTCATCCAAGTCTGTGCAACTTCAGAGTCATGGCTCCCATCGAAGTGGGGGCTTTGTCTTGCGAAGAGACTCATAGTAGTACTTAGTCCCACGAGATGGAGGGTAGGAGGAGGAGCTCTGCCATATTCTGCCATAGGAAATCTTACTAAGGATGTGTGCGTATAATTGCGAAATAATCAAGAATAACTTAACACGAAGGGATAAGAAAATTTTGGATAGAAGAATGAACAATGTTTATTCAAAAGGTAAAACATATTCTATTCATCAACAATCTATCCCTCTCCTACAGGAATATCCTCAAACCCTTCTTCTTCCGGGTCTTTTTTCGGTTCTTCCTCCCATTCATCATCGAATGGAGCAGGAGCACCTCCGTCTTCTTGCAGACCTTGGATTGTTTGGAGTAGGCTAGCTTTCTCCTCTACTAGGGCCTCGATGATTAGGTGTTTCTCTTGATCGTATCTTTGGCCTCTTGGATGCGAACCTGAAACTTTTGATGGCACTCCATATGGCTTTCTCTAGCCTGTTGCTTCTTTGCCTTCATCCTTTCAATTTTCTTTGTCATGCAAAGGCCTATTTCAGTGAGTCCGACAATGGTTGTGTGCGAGGCTTCTAATGCTACTTGTTTATTCTTATGCTCTTTCTTAACCTCAACCAGCTGAAAGATACGGCGATCAATGTCTTTATGGTACAAGGTCACCGTATTTTGTAGACTATGGTTATCACATCTCTGGATTTGTAGATCTCTTTCCAAGCTGGATACCTTCTTTTCCAATCCTTCCTTTATAGCGGCTGAGTCTCTTCTCTCGGTTGCTAGTTTGGCTCTAAGATGTCTAATCGTGCGGCTTTGGTTGTCAAGGGCAATTTGCTTCATACGAAGGGCAGCAGCAGCATGAGTACGGGGGACAGAGGGGGCCATTTCCTAAAATCGGAGAAAAATTTCCAAAAATAGAAAGTTGTGAGATTATTCCATAAACTGTGAGTTCTAACCATAGGGTTTACAGAACAGTTGACAGAACTGAAATCGGAGTTCAGTACAAGAAGTTATCGAATTTTCAAATATTTCCATAAATGGCAAAAACACAATTTCGGAGGCCTAAACGAAGGAATTTGGCCAAAAAGCGGCTTATGTCACAAGTGAGTATTGCTCGTTGGACCGTTTTGGAGGGGGTAACACAAGTCTCATGCGAAATCTGCAAGTTCGTCCCGAACCTTGCAAAATCTCATACTTGGTTTCCCAACTGGATTATGAACCTGGTGAGCTCTGATACCACTAAAATGTCACGCCCCGAGATCGAGACTCATGACATCTGTAATGTTAAACAATTATAAAATCATAAAACATTAAGCCTCATAGTATATCTCAAAACCAGTCTATTACATAACCAAAATAATCGTCTTTACAATCCGAAAAAAAAATCAAAGTTGCGGAAGCAAAAGTACATTAACATATTCTAAGTCTTCACCAGCCACAGCACAGCTCTTGTTCCTCCTCTTCAACTTGTTCTTTGTTCTTATCTGGGTGGGAGAAATAAGGGGTGAGTGTTTGGGAAAACACTCATCAAGTGGGGGAGACCATTCGGGCATACAAAAAATACATATACATATACAGATTCAGAACAGAGCATATAACAGAACATAGCATAGCATAACAGATAGCACTGATAGTCACTTCGTTTCTGTGGTTTACTGATCAGTCCCTAATTTTTACTCCTCTAAGGGATCAAGGCAATAGTTACACCTTGTAAATCAGAGTGCGGAATATTACATAGACCCATATTACGACAGAAACATTAGTGCTAAAACAGAGCATAGATCATAGCATTACTTGACACGAAACGAAATTTTGGATAGAAGAATGAACAATGTTTATTCAAAAGGTAAAACATATTCTATTCATCAACAATCTATCCCTCTCCTACAGGAATATCCTCAAACCCTTCTTCTTCCGGGTCTTTTTTCGGTTCTTCCTCCCATTCATCATCGAATGGAGCAGGAGCACCTCCGTCTTCTTGCAGACCTTGGATTGTTTGGAGTAGGCTAGCTTTCTCCTCTACTAGGGCCTCGATGATTAGGTGTTTCTCTTGATCGTATCTTTGGCCTCTTGGATGCGAACCTGAAACTTTTGATGGCACTCCATATGGCTTTCTCTAGCCTGTTGCTTCTTTGCCTTCATCCTTTCAATTTTCTTTGTCATGCAAAGGCCTATTTCAGTGAGTCCGACAATGGTTGTGTGCGAGGCTTCTAATGCTACTTGTTTATTCTTATGCTCTTTCTTAACCTCAACCAGCTGAAAGATACGGCGATCAATGTCTTTATGGTACAAGGTCACCGTATTTTGTAGACTATGGTTATCACATCTCTGGATTTGTAGATCTCTTTCCAAGCTGGATACCTTCTTTTCCAATCCTTCCTTTATAGCGGCTGAGTCTCTTCTCTCGGTTGCTAGTTTGGCTCTAAGATGTCTAATCGTGCGGCTTTGGTTGTCAAGGGCAATTTGCTTCATACGAAGGGCAGCAGCAGCATGAGTACGGGGGACAGAGGGGGCCATTTCCTAAAATCGGAGAAAAATTTCCAAAAATAGAAAGTTGTGAGATTATTCCATAAACTGTGAGTTCTAACCATAGGGTTTACAGAACAGTTGACAGAACTGAAATCGGAGTTCAGTACAAGAAGTTATCGAATTTTCAAATATTTCCATAAATGGCAAAAACACAATTTCGGAGGCCTAAACGAAGGAATTTGGCCAAAAAGCGGCTTATGTCACAAGTGAGTATTGCTCGTTGGACCGTTTTGGAGGGGGTAACACAAGTCTCATGCGAAATCTGCAAGTTCGTCCCGAACCTTGCAAAATCTCATACTTGGTTTCCCAACTGGATTATGAACCTGGTGAGCTCTGATACCACTAAAATGTCACGCCCCGAGATCGAGACTCATGACATCTGTAATGTTAAACAATTATAAAATCATAAAACATTAAGCCTCATAGTATATCTCAAAACCAGTCTATTACATAACCAAAATAATCGTCTTTACAATCCGAAAAAAAAATCAAAGTTGCGGAAGCAAAAGTACATTAACATATTCTAAGTCTTCACCAGCCACAGCACAGCTCTTGTTCCTCCTCTTCAACTTGTTCTTTGTTCTTATCTGGGTGGGAGAAATAAGGGGTGAGTGTTTGGGAAAACACTCATCAAGTGGGGGAGACCATTCGGGCATACAAAAAATACATATACATATACAGATTCAGAACAGAGCATATAACAGAACATAGCATAGCATAACAGATAGCACTGATAGTCACTTCGTTTCTGTGGTTTACTGATCAGTCCCTAATTTTTACTCCTCTAAGGGATCAAGGCAATAGTTACACCTTGTAAATCAGAGTGCGGAATATTACATAGACCCATATTACGACAGAAACATTAGTGCTAAAACAGAGCATAGATCATAGCATTACTTGACACGAAACGAAAGCTCGAATGATAAATCAAAACAGAATATAGAATGAATACCATATAATATATCAAACGAGTACATAGAAAAAGCCCACTTACAGTCTCCTGAAACTTCTGTGGTTCAAGGTGGCGGAGAATGTATTCAGCTCAGGCCAAATCTGGTGTACGAAATCTGGTGAACTCGTGCAGTACTGGGACACAGCTTGTGCAGGGTTTCAATGTGAAAGCTTACTGGTGTTTTACTGAAAATTTTCGGAATGAGTGAGGGTAATCTGAGCCACAACTGGGTATTTATAGGTGCAGAAATGAGAGTCAAAAGGTTAGCCGTGACAGCCTTAAAATCCGGATTTGATGGTCATTAACCTGGCTGTTACAAGAGTAATGGTTTAGGCATTGAATTGGGAGGTTTAATTGGCCATTAATCTCTCTAAATTAGCAGTTATGACTGTTGAAGGTTAACTTTCCAGGCGAAATCTGATCTGTACGCATAATCTGTCTGGGTATGCTGAGAGTTCAGTTGACTTTTCGAAATCTGAGTTGACCGTCCAAAGCTGAGTTGACCAGTCCAAAGCTGAGTTGACCAGTCAAAGCTGAGTTGACCGTCCCAGATCTGAGCTGACTGTTGACCGTCCCAGATCTGAGTTTTAGTCAAAGATGAGTTTTTTTTGTTTTTTTTCGGCTGTATTTCCGAGAGCTAAATTCTGGGTTTTCACAGTATCTGGGTTAGATTCTGCTAGCCATGACACTGTCCTCGGGCAATACTCCCCACCTGAGCCAGAGTCCTCGGGAGACTTCCCGATCTTAGAAGCATAGGTCAGGGCTCGGAGCGTGCTGCTCGATCCTTAGGTCCCGAGGTGGTAACGGGGGGTATCAGAAGTATCCCCTGCCACGAGTCCTAGACGAAGGATTGAAGTATAGGATTGCTTGTAACTGAAGTCGGGACCCGAGTTGAATCCACGATTCTGCAGGAAACCATGATCCTTGTGAGGTCGTATTCCAACCGTTGATAAGGGGACACGTGGACGGCGGGAACAAGGTCGGGTTTGTGTTTTCGAGAGAAGACCACGATCCGTGTGATGATGCATCCCAGTCGTCGGTAAGATATGCACGGACGGTCCAGATTACAAAATCCCGACAACCGAGGTGCTGGTTGGAGTTCGTCGATGAAGGTGAGATAGGACGGTCGTGATTCACCCAGATTTCCTATAAATAAGCGAAGTCTTCCCCCTCATTTCTCACTTTCACTTCTCACCGCATCGTTACTCTGCCCAAATTCTCTCTCTCCCGAGCTCTCAAGCCGTTTTCCCGACCCTTCACTCTTCCATCTAGTAAGTTGTATTTCCTCTTAGAATGGATTCATCTTCTGATAGCGTAGTTAAGAGTGTCGCCGAGTCTATAGATAGCATTCCCTCATCCCCCGACCCTTCACTCTTCCACACTGGTACGAGGATAAATCCTCGAATCTGAAGCTGTCAGACATCTCCCTAATCAAGGATAAAGGGGGGATGTTGGAAAAGTTTGAAGTAGTACTCCCCGGCCCCGAGGAGAGGGTTCACCGTCCTCCCCCCGGCTTCCACACCTTCTACCTAAACCAAATAGAGATGGGCCTTAGGTTTCCAATCCCGAGGTTCATTACTTCCCTTTGCCAACATATCAAGGTCGGCCCGAGCCAGTTGGCCCCGAACTCCTATGGCTTCCTCTTGGCTCTGGCCGTCCTCCTCAGCTACTAAAACATTCCCCTTATCCCCTACGTCCTCATGCAACTGGTCCAAATTAAGAGGCTAGGACAAGGAAAATTCTATCTCTCCCACAAAGGAGATCAGTCCTTTATCAAGGGAAACCCGAGCTCCCATAAGGGATGGATGAGCAGGTTCTTCTACGTCAAGCGGGCCGGGTGGAAGAGGAACCCATGGAGGTGTGAAATGTCGTGGAGAGATAACATATATACCTTCACACCCTCGACCCCGAGTGATCCCCCAACCTGGTCTCCTTCCTTGTGGCTTTGTGTGATAAGAGCTACAGTGCGCCCGAGATGGTCAAGGAAGACCTCTTGTGCCATTTCGGGTTCAGCATGTCGTGGAGAGATAACATATATACCTTCACACCCTCGCCCCCGAGTGATCCCCCAACCTGGTCTCCTTCCTTGCTGCTATGCACGATAAGAGCTACAGTGCGCCCGAGCTGGTCAAGGAAGACCTCCTGTGCCACTTGACCAGAATCTCAACTCCTTCGCCGGTTTGCACTAGAAAATCACAAAAATTTCACGGACGGAATCTCCTCGTCGAGATGGTCGGAACAAATTCCAACCGCGGCGACGGGCGACGGGGAAAGAAGGGAGAGGGGAGGAGTTTGCTGAATAGCTTTTGGTGTTTTTCTTTCTCACTCTTGAAAGTGTCTCCTCATTTCCATATTTATAGATTGAGGGATAGAGTTGGATTTGAACAAAACAGTGAACATTTGGTTCAACTCAAACAGTGAACGTTCGGTTCAACTCAAATAGTGAACATTCGGTTCAAGTCAAACTGTGAACATTCGTTTCGACTCCCTCGATTATGGTCACATCATAATCCCGATCGATGATCAGATACCACGATAGTGTCTACAGTTTTACAAAACTGATCATTATGATGAAAAATCAAATTTTCGAACCACTAAATCTATATATGACAGGTTTACTCTCATTAGCTAAATATGGAAGTCCTACTCCCTTAGATACTTTTAGGAAGTCATACTCCCAACCATCCTCATACTATAATCAACACTTTGAGTACCATATCCGTACGGGAATTGGGAAACCAGTACTTGTGTGAACCTCAATGGTTCAGGGATACAACTAGCCGTGGGCTCACAACATTTGTGACTCCGAAAACACATTTTCGGACGTACCCATCGAATAATGGTAAAGCGTCTAGCAACATCACCCCATGATCCCTTAGGTATCATTGATAGTGCCTGCAAGAACCAATCGGTCATGGTTAGCGTACAGTACGGTCCTTTCAAATAAAATATCCCGATCAAATCAACGATCATTGGTAAATCGAGAGTCTCTAGAGATCCAATAACCATGCATACATCTTGGAGATCAAATAGTGACATCGCATGTGTTACTAGGTAAACCCAGTTACCTAAAACACATCTTGTACTCTGGCCAGAGATTTGTCACACTATTATCTCCTCATATAGCATAGGATATCCATGCACAAGGGCGAGTGGTGAATCATCGACAACGAAACATCGAATCCTACATGCATCGGGACCTCACCCAACCCCGCCACCTGATGACCCCAACTGAGTCGATAAACGGGTCAAAGTGAGGTACCTATCATGTAGAGTCTCAATGACGTTTCGAGTAATAAGGACTAAACTGTACAACCAAGACCTCAGACTTAATCCACTCGACAAATGGAACCACTTGGAAAGTCTGAACGAGGGTAGTTCGATAGATCACCAGGTCACTATCCATCTGCATGCTCAGAACATCACTATGTTCCCTACCAATGAAATGTAGTACTTCTCATCGCAGATGATATTCTCAAGCTCGGGTGGTCCTTATACTCTTTTGGAAGGCCCAACCGACTAGGAACATGTTTAGAATATAGAGTGATTATTAGATGTGTTTCATGATAGCCATCAAATCCACTATCACATCTAACATACACTATAGTGCATTCAAGATCTTTATCCAACAATTGTAATCATAATAATGAAGATAAAAAATGCCATAAAATAATGCGAATTTCATAAATAAAGATCGTTTTACATAGAGTCAACAAGAACCCGCATGCCACAAGTTGGCTAGTTGGGCACCTACTCTAACAATCTCCCACTCGCCCTAAATCCAACTACTCATGAGATGTAGTCCCATTGCTTCGCGATGTTTTTCAAACAATGGTCCTGGCAAGGCCTTCGTAAGTGGATCAGCAATGTTGTCTGTAGAGAAGACTCTCTCGACTGCTATGTCACCTCTAGCCACAATATCCCTGATTATGTGGTATTTTCTTGGTATGTGTTTGGATCTTTGGTGAGACCTAGGTTCCTTTGCTTGTGCAACGGCACCCGTGTTGTCACAGTACAACGGGACTGTACCAACTCCTTCACGAATTACACCCAAATCTTGGACAAAATTCCTTATCCAAACCACCTCTTTAGCAGCAGCTAATGCTGCAATGTACTCAGCCTCGGTGGTTGAATCCGCGATGGTGTCTTGTTTGGAACTCTTCTAAGAGACACCACCACCATTGAGAATGAATACGAATCCAGAGGTTGACTTCAAATCATCCACATCGCATTGGAAGCTAGAATTAGTATAGCCTTTCAATTTTAGTTCACCGCCCTCTACACCATTAACATATTCTTAGTCCTTCGTAAGTACTTAAGAAGATCTTTTACAGCCTTCCAATTATTTGGCCGGGGTTGGCTTGGTAGCGGCTCGTGACACTCAGAGCATATGCGACATCCGATCTAGTTGAGATCATATCATACATAATAATACCTATTGTCGAGGCATATGACACACGTGTCATACTCTCTCTCCTCATCAGTATTCGGACACATAGACTTATATAGAGTGACCTCGTGGAACATAGGTAGGTGTCCTCTCTTGGACTCTTCCGTAGATAACCGCTTAACTATGGTATTGATGTAGGTCGCTTGGGTGAGTCCGAGTATCCTTTTTGATCTATATCTATAGATATGTATGTTGGGGCAGCGGCAGACCCGGATCCCATTTTTAGGGGCGCAGCGGAAGTTTAAAAGTTTGCACCGGGAATCGGTCAATACATAACAATCAAAGCATTAAAACATACATAGGATGTTTTAAAGACTTTCCAAGTGGTTACCATTTGTCGAGTGGATAAGTCCAAGGTCTTGGTTGTACTGATTAGTCCTCACTACTCAAAACGTTATTGAAACTCTACTTGATAGGTGCCTCACTTTGACCCGTTTACCGACTCATTTGGGGTCATTAGGGTATGAGAGTTGTGTTATGTGTAGCCCTAGACCAAGTCATGTATATAAAAGTGATACATGGGCTTGAACCAACCCAATGGGCCTGGGCCGGGCCCAGGTCCATATGAACATTAGGTTCATTTCTATCACCGTGGCTTCATCATCTCCGATCGACGATCTGATCGGACCGATCAACACAGTTTCCAAAACTGAGTATTTTGATGTGAAAAAACTTTTTCAGACCACCTAGTCCAAAATTTCAGTTTAGCCCCTCAAGTTTCAAGGATAGTCAAACTAGCCCAAACTTTAGGGAAATTGCAATTTGACCCTTGTCGACTTTTAGGAAGTCGTACTCCCTAAATACCTCCTCCTATGCTCAACACATTGAGCTCAAATTCCATGCGGGAATCGTGAAGCCAGTACTTGTGTGACCCTCAATGGTTCAGGGATACAGCTAGCCGTGGGCTCACAACCATTGCGACTACGAAATCACAATTTCGAACTTACCCATCGGATCATGGTAAAGCACCTCGCAACATCGCCGCATGATCCCCTAGGTATCATTGATAGTTCCTGCAAGAACCAGTCGGTCATGGTTAGCGTACAGTACGGTCATTTCAACACATATATCCCGATCAGATCAACGACCATTGGTAAATCGAGAGTAGCTAGAGATCCAATAACTATGCATACATCTTGGAGATAAAATAGTGACATCGCGAGTGTTACTAGGTAAACCCATTTACCTAAAACACATATAGTACTCTGGACAGAGATTTATCACACTATTATCTCCTCAGATAGCATAGGATATCCACGCATAAAAGCGAGCGATGAATCCTCGACAACGAAGCATCGACTCCTACATGCATCGGGACCTCACCCAATCCTGCCACCTAATGACCCCAAATGAGTCGGTAAACGGGTCAAAGTGAGGCACCTATCATGTAGAGTCTCAATGACATTTCGAGTAGTGAGGATTAATCAGTACAACCAAGACCTCAGACTTATCCACTCGACAAATGGTAACCACTTGGAAAGTCTGAACGAGGGTAGTTCGATAGATCACCAGGTCACTATCCATCTGCATGCTCAGAACATCACAATGTTCCCTACCAATGAAACATGGTACTTCACATCGCAGATTCTAGTCTCAAGCTCGGGCGGCCTTATCCTCATTTTGACGGCCCAATCGACTAGGAACGAGTTCAGAATACACAGTGACTATTAGATGTGTTTCATGATAGCCATCATATCCACTATCACATCTAACTTATACTATAGTGCATCCTAGGTCTTTATCCAACACAATTGTTAACATTATAACATAAAATAAAGAATGCCATAAAAGAAATGCGAATTTCATAAATAAAGATCGTTATTTAAAGAGTCAATAAAACCCACACGCCACAAGTTGGCTAGTTGGGCATCTACTCTAACAATGTATTCCAAGAATATAGGATGCTTCACCCATGTCCTTAATCGAGAATCTACTAGACAACCACACTTAGTAGACTACAGCATTCCTACATCATTCCCAATGAGTAGAATGTCATCAACATAAAGTACAAGGAATGTCACAGAATTCTTAACTAGCTTCTTATACACACATGGCTCCTCGGGATTCTTGATGAAACCAAATTTTTTATTTGTTTCATCAAATCTTAGGTTCCAACTTCTCAATGCTTTCTTGAGACCGTGGATCGATCTCTGAAGTTTAAATACTTTATGCTCACTTCCTACAGACGTGAAACCCTCAGACTGAGTCATATAGATCTCTTCCTTAATGTTTCCATTAAGGAACACAATTTTCACATCCATTTGCCATATCTCATAGTCGCACCATGCGGCTATGGCTAGTAGGATTCTAATTGACTTGAACATTGCGACTGGTGAAAAGGTTTCATCATAGTCAACACCTTGTGTTTGAGTGTAACCTTTCGCGACCAGTCGCGCCTTGTAGGTCAGTACCTTACCATCAGGCCCAAGTTTTCTCTTGTATAGCCATTTACACAAAATAGGCACAATTACTTCGGGAGGATTCACGAGAGCCCACACTTGGTTCGAATGCATTGAGTCAATCTCAGATTGCATTGCTTCAAGCCACAAATTAGAATCAGCATCGGAAATTGCCTCCTTGCAGGTTCTTGGATTACATCCAACAGTTTGATAACCTTGATCATCTTCAAGGAGGAAACCATATCTAACAAGAGCCCTAGGAACCCTTTCAGATCTCCTAGGTGTGTCCATATCAAGGATTGGCCCTTGAGGTGCAGGAGATTCACTTGGTACTTTAGTTGGTTCTCGAACCTCTTCGAGTTCTACTAGCTTGTCTTTTCTATCAAGTAGAAATTCCTTTTTCAGAAAGGTGGAATTTCTAGAAACAAACACTTCTGTTTCATTGGGATAGTAGAAGCAATATCCAATAGAATTCTTTGGATACCCAATGAAGTAGCATAATATGGATCTGTTATCCAACTTATCTCCCATTGTCTGTTTCACGTAAGCAGGACATCCCCAAATCCTCAAGTACGAGTACTTGGGTGGCTTGCCCATCCATATCTCATATGGAGTTTTATCCACTGCCTTTGTGTGGACATTGTTCAACAACATTACTGTTGTTTCAAGCGCATAGCCCAAAACAAGGTAGGAAGTTTAGTGAAGCTCATCATAGATCGAACCATGTCCATCAAGGTTCGATTATGATGCTCCGCTACACCATTTAGTTGTGGTGTGGCCGGAGGGGTCCACTGAGAGAGAATCCCATTCTCTTTAAAATAGTATTGAAATTCGACACTCAAGTATTCTCCACCTCGATCGGATCGAAGTGTTTTAATACTCCTTCCGAATCGATTTTCTACTTCAGTCTTGAATTCTTTGAACTTTTCAAAGGATTCAGACTTGTGCTTCATTAAGTACAAGTACCCATACTTAGAGTGACCATCGGTAAAGGTGATGAAGTAGATGCGACCGGACTTAGTACCAATGCTAAGTGGGCCACACACATCAGTATGGATCAAATCCAATAGACCTTGAGCACGTTCAGGCTTGCCCGTGAAGGGTAATTTTGTCATTTTTCCTTTGAGACAGGATTCACATGTTGGTAAGGAGTTAATATCAGACATATTAAACATGTCGCTCCTAATCAACTTGTTCATCATATTTAAGGAAATATGACCTAGCCTAGCATGCCAAAGTTGTG
>KV010666.1:103578-114799 GCA_001598015.1 Dorcoceras hygrometricum | reverse complement strand
CGCAGTGTTATGAGATTTGGTCTCAAGGGGAAGTTAGCTCCTCGTTATGTTGGTCCTTATGAGATAGCTGAAAGGATTGGCCCGTTGGCATATCGGTTGCTGTTGCCACAAAATTTGTCCTCCTTACATAATGTGTTTCATGTTTCGATGTTGAGGAAATATGAGCCATATCCCTCGCATGTGTCGAGAAATGATGAGGTGGAGCAAGATAGAACTTTGAGTTATGTTGAATATCCCTTGCACATCTTGGATAAAAAGAGAAACAGCTGAGGAATAAGACCATTCCTTTGGTGATGGTCCAGTAGAGCAAACATGGTAGAGAGGAGGCTACTTGGGAACTGGAAGAAAATATGCAGCTGTTGGAGCACGGTGGAGGATCCGGATCCCACTTCCCGGGGCGCAGCGGAAATAAAAAAATTGCCCGCAAAGTGTTCAATACATTAATAATAAATCTACAAACATTCATAGGGTGTTCGTACATAGTTACCTTTCTGGCGTCTAGGCGCCTGGCTCCGACAAGTTTCACGAGGAAACCGGCACTTCAAACTGTAGGCGGCGGTAGATCGTCAATCAGGTCCACGACCGGAAACAATCTTCCTCCAATCAGCATGCACTAGAAAGCTGATGGATTTCAGCATGGACGGAAACTCCTCTTCACGATGGCCGGAACAAGTCCGGCGAGGGGCGGCGGCGCGTGGCAAGAGGCGGCTTCATTAAGTACAAGTACCCATACCTAGAGTAATCATCGGTAAAGGTGATGAAGTATGTGTGACCGTATTTAGTACAAATACTAAATGGACCACACACATCAGTATGGATCAAATCCAATAGGCCTTGAGCACGCTCACCCTTGCCCTTGAAGGGTTGCTTAGTCTACTTCAGCCTTGAATTCTTTGAACCTTTAAAAGGATTCAGACTTGTGCTTCATTAAGTACAAGTACCCATACCTAGAGTAATCATCGGTAAAGGTGATGAAGTATGTGTGACCGTATTTAGTACAAATACTAAATGGACCACACACATCAGTATGGATCAAATCCAATAGGCCTTGAGCACGCTCACCCTTGCCCTTGAAGGGTTGCTTAGTCATCTTTCCTTTGAGACAGGACTCACAAGTCGGTAGGGAGTTAATGTCTGACTGATCAAACATGTCACTCCTAACTAGCTTGTTCATCCTAATTAAAGAAATATGACCTAGCCTGGCGTGCCAAAGTTGTGCTGGGTTTAAGCTGTCGTTTTTCCATTTAATTGTTGTTGTATGTGTTTCCACATCTCGAGTTGGAACTAGTTTTAATTTTAAGGTGTACAGATCGTTTTCGCGTTCCCCAATACCAATCAAACATTCATTCTTGTAAATATTTCAAACCGAATTAGCAAACATACAAGAATATCCATCACTATCAAGCATAGAAACAAAAATAATGTTCTTTATTAATTCGGGAACAAATAAAACGTTTCTCAATAACAACTTAAAATCAGAAGACAGAAATAAATATACATCTCCTATATCTACTGCAGCAACTCTTGCTCCATTGCCAAGCCTCAAGTGGGTCTCACCCTCTCTAAGACGTCGACTTCTTGTCATCACCTGCAAATCATTGCAGATATGAGATCCACATCCGGTATCAAGTACCCATGAAGTCGAATTAAGAGGCATATTTATTTCGATATAGAACATACCTTTCGTAGTTCGCAACTGCTCGAGGTACTCCTTGCAGTTCCTCCTCCAATGCCCAGGCTTGTGGCAGTGGTGGCAAACATCCTCAGACTTGTTCGACTTGGAAGCCTTTGCCTTTGGCTTCTTAGTGGGCTTTTCCTCCTTTGCAGTGGCAGAACGCTTCTTACCCTTGCGTCTGGGCCCCTTCTTCACAGAGGAAGAAGAGCCCATGACGAGAGTTGTGGTGGAGGCTAGGGTTTGTAATGTGTAAGTGTTATGTGATTAAGCCCTAACCATCTTTATTAATTAAGTTGGTAGATGGGCTTGAACCGGCCCATTGGACTTGGGTCAGGCCCAAGTCCTATATGAACATTCGGCTCGTTTAAATCACCACGGTTTCATCATAACTCCGATCGTCGATCAGATCGGACCGATCGACTCAGTTTCCAAAACTGAATATTATGATGAAAAAACAATTTTTCAGATTACCTAGTCCAAATGACAGTATTGCCCCTCAACGGTGGGAAATCGCAATTTCACCCCTGTTGAGTTTTAGCAAGTCGCACTATCTAAAATCCTCTTCCTATGCTCAACACATTTAGCTCAGTTTTCGTGCGGGAATCATGAATCCAGTACTTGTGTGACCCTCAATGGTTCAAGGATACAGCTAGCCGTGGGCCCACAACCATTGTGACTCCGAAATCACAATTTCGGACTTCCCCAACGGATCATGGTAAAGCGCTTAGAAACATCGCGCCATGATCCCCTAGGTATCACTGATAGTTCCTGCAAGAAGCAGTTGGTCTTGTTTAGCGTACAGTACGGTCCTTTCATCACATATATCCCGATCAAATCAAAGACCATTGGTAAATCGAGAGTCTAGAGATCCGATAGCTATGCATACATCTTGGAGATGAATAGTGACATCGCGAGTGTTACTAGGTAAACCCATTTACCTATAACACTTCTAGTACTCTGGCCAGAGATTTATACACTATTATCCCCTCAGATAGCATAGGATATCCACGCATGAGAGCGAGCGGTCAATCCTCTACAACGAAGCATCGACTCCTACATGCATCGGGATCTCACCCAATCCCGCCGCCTAATGACCCCAAGTGAGTCGGCAAACGGGTCAAAGTGAGACGCCTATCATGTAGAGTCTCAATTACATTTCGAGTAGTGAGGACTAATCAGTACAACCAAGACCTCGTACTTATCCACTCGACAAATGGTTACCACTTTGAATGTCCGAACGAGGGTAGTTCGATAGATTACCAGGTCACTATCCATCTGCATGCTCAGAACATCACAATGTTCCCTACCAATGAAACATGGTACTTCACATCGCAGATGCTAGTCGCAAGCTCGGGCGGCCTTATCCTCATTTTGACGGCCCAATCGACTAGGAACAAATTCAGAATGCACAGTGACTATTAGATGTGTTTCATGATGGCCATCATATCCACTCACATCTAACATACACTATGGTGCATTCTAGGTCTTTATCCAACACAATTGTTAACATTATAATCATAATGAAAATAAAGAACGCCATAAACAAAAGCGAATATCATATATAAAGATCGTTACATACAAGAGTCTATAAAACACACACGCCACAAGTTGGCTAGTTGGGCATCTACTCTAACAGCAGCGTGAGTGGCCGCATCTGCTTGAGTGAGTGTTGTATCAGATTCCAGTAATTGGTTCTTTATTATTTCCCGATAGATGTTTTCTTATGTTTATTTCCCAGTTATATTGAAATCTTGATCTAGAGCTGTTTGATTTTCGAGGATGAAATCCTGTTTTAGTGGGGGAGATATGTGAGACCCAAACGTTGATGAGATTAAATTGAGTAAATTAATTGGATTTTAGAGATTCAGATTTGATGTAGTAGAGATCTGTTGAGAGATTCAGATCCGAGCGGGAATATCAGCTTTGTACCTAAGTTTTGTTGGGATCTGTTCAGCAAGCATGGACAGGTTGGAGTACATAGAGGACTTTGTATTTGTTCTTTATTTTTGTTTCCCGACAGTTAGAATATTTCCCGATAGAGAACTCTGTCGCGATACCCTAGCTACTGTTCACCGAACCTTATCTTCTTCGATTGCCGGCGGTAGATAGCTCCGATAGAAGTGAGGGTGGTAGAGTTGGACTCCTATTGCTGAGACGCTTCGTTTAGTACTGCTTTTGGACGCTTGCTTGAAGCTGGTGAGGTGTGCGAAGACATCTCCCTTGTGTAGTCTGCTAGCATAAGCGTCGGATTTCGTTCGCCGTCGAGGTAACTCGTTGGGTAAGCGTTAAAGATCCTACCTTGTGCTTTGTTTAGAGCCTTCTGTTGTGGTCGAAGGGTAGGACAGACTTTGGTTGAGCTTGTACCTCCCAATTCGTGGTTTCTGTGTTACTGTCCCTGAGTTAGTATCTGTATTTGGCTTAGCAGGTGTGAGATCTGTGTTGCTCAGGACCCTGTTGTTGTAATTGTAGGACAGAAGACTTGAGGTACAGATGTGAGCTTGTTTTACGGCTTTGGATTGAGCATGGGTGATTATGCTTGCTGCTGTGTATGCTTTGCGTCTTGTATATGATTCTGTGTTGAACATTACATCTGTTGCATACACGCATTTATCTCTTGAGCTTAGATCTGTTATATCCGTGCCGTTTTTTATTTCTCTTAACGTATCAGGATGCTGTTGAGGCTGAGCGGTAACTCCCGTACCTCATCGACCTGCTGGGATCTGTTAGCCACTATGGGCGGAGTGGGTAGCTCCCACACCTCATGAGTTGGGAAACAGTAGGTTGAGCCATGCGTTGCATCTGGTGCCGTCTGTTGAGACGAGTGGGTATGCTCACACACCCCGTGGCCACTGTTAACTGTTAACCGTTGCTATCTATCTTGATCAGTGATCAGTTTTGAGTTTCCTTCGAGATTCTGGCTCCCTGCTGTTGGTTGTAGCCTTCTGTTGTGCTCAGATGTTCATGCATATCATCTGCATATTACTTGTTGCTTTACGTTAGCTGTTTTATATTGCTCTCCGTGCTGGGGTTTGACCCCGTTTCCCTCTGGGGCTGGTGTTTTTTGCCTGTGTATGTGTTTTCAGGTTATCATGGTTACTCGGCTGGTCGTGGAGTAGACCCAGCTGGAGGTGCCCCAGGAGGTGGTTAGAGTGTCCCAGTTAGCGTATAGCATATATGTATAAGCACTGTTAGACGGGGGATGCTCTGTGCTTTATTGTATTTCAGTTGTTTCTGTAGTGCTTGTAACTGTTGAATGCTGTACCGTTGTACTGAGTTATTTCAATTACTGGGATATTTTGAGTATTACAGTATTTTAAATTATGTATCCTTCAGTCAGGCCAAAGCAAAATTTTATCCACTATTTTATTGCTTCCGCTATATGTTTGCGTGGTTAAACTCTGTGTTTGTGCACGAGGCTTGACAAGTTTCTTTTATTATTATTTGTTTATATTATGAGGCTGGATATTTGTATAATTTTATATTTTTGAGGCATGCTGAGATTAGTTATTGATACTTTAACGCACCCCCACGATGCCTCCCAGATGTTAGGTTACTCCACCACCGCCACCATCCCTGAGTTCCACCGAGTAGGTCTTGGCGGGATTTGCACAGATTCTGAGGCAGAATTTTGGCACCTCGTAGGAAGGTAGGACGGAGATGCCCTACGAGATGTTCCTGAAGATGGGGCCTCCTGAGTTCTCGGGCTACACTGATCCATTTGTTGCTGAGGAAAAAGTCAGATCCTTGGAGAACATCTTTCGTAATTCGGCTATAGGATGCTTCTAGGGTTATCTGTGTCGTATTTCAGTTGAAGGAGGGCGCTGCCCTCTGGTGGGAAAGAGCAAATAAGACAGCCGATCTGAAGATGTTGGATTCGGCTGTAATCAAGAAGCTATTATATGACAAGTATTTCACCCCAGATGTATAGGCCAGGTTGCAACGAGAGTTTAGGGATCTCTGATAGGGAGATATGTAGGTCACTGAGTATGTTAAGAAGTCTATCATGGGCTTCCATTTCTTGCCCCTCATTGATTTTAACCCCGAGGAGAAGTTACAACATTTTCTTGACGGTTTGAGCCCCACCATCCGTAGAGACGTATGGATGGCGATCCTACTGACTATGATGCAGCCTCGAAGAGGTCCTTTAGGTCGGAGCAGAGGCAGAAGGATATATGGATAGAGGCAAAGAGGAAGAGACCATTCCAGCCTCAGCCATCACAGCAGTTGCAGGCCATCGAGACAGCAAGGCCAATGGGCATCGAGGCTAGTGGCAAGGCCCGCTACATCTGGGAGACCACAGAGTCAGCAGGCTCCGAACTTGGGTTCCAAGTGGAGAAGCCCACATGCCAGTCTTGTGGACATCATCATGCGGGGAAGTTCTTAGGGGGAGCTGGGATCTATTACAAATGCAAGCAGCCAGGCCACCTGTCATTCCAGTGCATGCAGCTGTTGCAGCCGACAACCTGGAGAGTTTATGTGATGCAGGCGGAGGAGGCCTATCCAGACACTACGCTTATCACAGGTAGGGTAATTGTTTTAGGAGTAGCCCCAAGAGCCTTATTTGACTCAGGGGTGACACACTCCTTTATTTCGAAGAAGTTTGTGCGACGAATGGGTATTGCACGAGAGAGGTTGACGAAGCATTTATTGGTTACAATCCCATCCGGAGAGGAGTCGCCGTTCATCAGGGATCTTGAGATGGTGTTGCAGGGCTATATAGTATGTGCAGATTTGATCGTATTCCCGATGGCAGTGTTTGATATCATACTCGGGACGGACTAGTTATCTGGATACCAGATAGTGATTGACTTCCACGATAGGACAGTGCGGCTTAGATCCCCTGGAGGGGAGTCATTTTTTTTCACGACAGCATCATGCATGAGGAAGAATCTACTCATCATTTTTTCAGGCGAGGAAGCTCATTGATAGTGGTTGTCCATATGTATTAGCCTACATAAATTCTGGAAACATTTTCTTTAAACATTCTGAAGAGCTGCGATTAAAATCACACTTGTGCTCTTCATTCATTTTCTGGAAAATTATTTGATCAAACTCCTGTTAACAGTCTCTTAGCATAAAGCTCATGGTTGAATGGGTATATAGATCCGTCAATCTATAATCCCGATCCTTCCTTGGTTTTTGAAGGGGTATACAGTCCGTCGACCGTAATCCTAATCCTTCCTGGGGACCCTTTAGTTGTCATAACTTAAAACATTTTCTGAAGCATGTTCTGCTCTTTCTTTCTCTCGTGAAAAACTGTTTTCTTTCTTTTGTTTGAGCTACTGGTTTTTGTTTGTCTAATGACGTTCTGGAACTGTAAAGGATTTCCTTGTAAGGTTTGCGAAGATGAAAACTGAATAAAAATACTACTTGAATCTGTCTTTAAATCGAAAACAATCCTTGAAATTATTCGGAATTGAATAAGGAATCAAATTCTGAAATTTCGTTATCTGTTGAAGAAAACGAAGAATGAACAGTAACCAACTGAAATGAACAGTACCAGTCGAAAGACTAATACCAGCTGAATGAACAGTACCAGTCGCAACGAATAGGAACCAGTCGCAAGAAAGGAATCCAGTCGCAAGGTCTTTTAAACAAATGTAAAGTGAAACGACGTCGTTAGCGCTACAACCAGTCGCTACAACCAGTCGCTATAACCAGTCGCTACAACCAGTCGCTACAACTAGTCGCTACAACCAGTCGCTATAACCAGTGTATCTGCTGGTTTTATGGAAACAACGCAACAGCTGAATATCAAAATGAATGCATCTGCTGGTGAACAGCGCATCTGCTGAATGTCACGAAGACAACGCAACTGCTGAATTCTAACAAAGGAATGCAGCTGCTGAATTCTAATAAAGGAATGCACCTGCTGGTATTAACAAATAAATACACCTGCTGGTTTCAGCAAAAGAAATGCATCTGCTGAATATGCATCTGCTGAATTTATGAAAGCAATGCATCTGCTGAAATATGCATCTGCTGAAATATGCATCTGCTGAATTATGCATCTGCTGAAATATGAAAGCAATGCATCTGCTGAAATATGCATCTGCTGAATTTATGCATCTGCTGGTTTTCAAAATAAAGAAGTGCAACTGCTGATTTTATACTTAGAATATTTTCGACAAAGCAATATCAACAGTGGTATAAGAACCAGCTTTCAGACTTAACCAGGTGAATGACGTATGGTTTTCCTTTGTTCGTAAGAATTCAAAACGGCCCAATCGACTAGGAACATGTTCAGAATACACAGCGACTATTAGATGTGTTCCATGATAGTCGTCATACCCACTATCACATCTAACATGCGCTTAAGTGCATTCTAGGTCTTTACTCAACACAATTGTAAATCATTACACACATAATGAAAGTAAAGAACGCCATATAAAAGAATGCGAATATCATATATATAAAGATTGTTTCATACAAGAGTCTATAAACCCACACGCCACAAGTTGGCTAGTTGGGCATCTACTCTAACAGAAACATTATCTCTTGAAAAGAACCAGATGTTGGTTGTCGAATTCCCTTTAAAACCCATCAGCAGCTGGTTACGCAAAAATTACTCAAAACGACGACGCGTCAACTAATCTTGACGACGCCGTACTAGATATGCCACATCTCTACCAACTGCTGGTCAACCAGCAGGCATCCATCCTTCACAACGATTCAAAACCAGCAGTTGCACTTAACCAAACGACGTCGCTACGACTACAACAACCAGTAGTTGCACAAAGGAAACTCCTGCTGCTGGTTTCTTCATGCAAAACAGTACTCGCCATGCGTCACTCCCTCGTGGATCCTTTCAATTGTTCGCGCCAACCACCAGCAGCAACCATCTAAAATACAACGTAACTGCCGAATTAAACCTGAAGCATCTACTGGGAAGACATCTGAAAATTCTTTTACAACCGGAACATCTTCCAACTTATTTTTCTTTTCAGGTTCTAAGGATATGACGTTTATCAAAAATCCCTGACAACCATTTCTTAGACATTTCTGAGCTTTCATCGCTGATATTATCTTAGGGGTCTTCACGAAATTACCAGCTTTGAATGAAAGTGAATTTCCATCAGGCTTCTTAATGAAAACAGATCTCGGCTTAAAATCTATAACAGCTTCGTGCTTAATCAACCAGTCTATCCCCAATATAAAATCAAATTCAAGTAATGGAAATACTATGATGTCTGCATAACCAATATTACCCTGCAATTCAATTTCTACATTTCGAATTACTCGATTGGTTACTAAGTTTTCTCCTGTAGGAGTCTGAACACAATATCCTACTTCTATTTCTACCGGTTTAACAGGTAATTTCTCAGAAAATCTATCTGATACAAAAGAATGCGTTGCACCAGAATCTAATAATGCTACGGTAGGCATATTGGCTACAGAAATTTTACCCGTAACTACAGTGGTGTCTGCTGGAGCTTCTTCTGTTGTCATCACATAAGCTCTGCTTGTGATGAGTTGTTGTTGTGGCTGCTGTCGTTGCTTCTGAGGACAACTTCTCGACATGTGGCCTGGTTTACCACAAGTATAGCACACGTTCTGTCCTTGAAGACACTATCCCTTGTGCGTCTTCTTACAGGTAGGACATGGAGGCCTATTACCAGTGTAGGTACAATAGAAATTGGTTGAGCGGCAATTGGTCCCTTTCCCTGCGACCCTTGCTGATTATTGTTATGTTTCTTGAATTTCATCTTATCGTTTGCTGAAACGCTTGCCTCTTCAGTTGTCTCTCATCATCAATTGCTTTCCAGTCCTGTTCTGCTCGCAGAGCTTTATTAACAGCAGCTCTGTAATCTACAGGTTCTACCAACCTAACATCATGCTTGATCATGGGCTTCAACCCATTGACGAAGTGGCGAAGCTTGGCCTCTGCATTTGTCCCTATCAGTGGAACAAAATAACATCCTCTCTCAAACTTACGGATGTAATCCCGCATTGCCATTCCTTCTTGCTTCAGAGTTAGAAATTCACTCTGGATCTACTCTCTAACATCCACCGTGAAATATTGTTCGAAGAAAACCCTTTTGAATTCTTCCCATGTGATTTTATCCAGCTTTCTGCCACCAGGGGATCGGTAGTGCCAGAAAATTCTTGAGGTCGCTGCCTCCTAAATTTCTCTTGAGGATCTTCTCTGTTAATCATTTTACTCGAAGAATGACCATTCCCATTATAGGCCTGATCAACTAAATGTTCTAAGATTTGAGCCATATTGGCAAGGACTGGAGTTATGCTTTGTGATTCACTATCTCCTTCAGAAAAACTCCTTCTGCCTCTACCTCTTCCTGACATATCTATAAAGGGTAGTCCAAATCCGCCACAATTCTATATGAGAGATTACTCTATGCTAAAACATGAATGTAAAACTCACAAAGTTTGAAGAGGCTGGAGAGATCTGCTCAGACTAGAAGTGTGTTTATCTCAAGGACCATGCTCTGATACCAACTATAACGACCCTCATTTTCTTGATGGGATAATCATAATTTTTGGGGTTCAATTGAATGAAATCAAAAGTTATAAACATCGGAGAATGGATCGCTACTAACTATCTGGGTTGAAACGAGAATAATAAAATTATTCACATTCGAAGATGAGAAATCTGGAATAACTCATGCAAAGGTGCGGAAATGATGAAATCTGATATATCATATTTAAATGATACATCTCGTAATGTGATAACGTCTGGTACAGATTCCTATAACATAACTAATTTAGAAATCTGTTTTGATACAAATTCATAACAAAATATTCAGTACAATACAAAAGTGTTCCAAAAAGAAACAATGAAATCTGGAACAGAAGGGAATAAAGAAAACTGTTGTCCACGATAAACACATCACTTCCATTCTGTTCATCTCGCTCCAGCTTCCTACTGTGAATTACCTGCACTCAATGAAAACTAGTGAGCCAAAGGCCCAACAGGTAAAATCTGGAATAACGAAAGCAAACCATACAATCGTCAATGAACTAATACATACTGGAGTCTGAAACTTGAATCACGCTTATGAATAAACAAGCGTAAACATAAGTATGAAATCTGAATCAAGTATGAAAGCATAAAACATGAATCAATTCTGAAAACATTTTCTTTAAACATTCTTAAGAGCTGCGATTAAAATCACACTTGTGCTCTTCATTCATTTTCTGGAAAATTATGACAACACTTTAAACATTTGGTCCATTTCGTATGATCAAACTCCTATTAAAAGTCTCTTAGTCAAGTATGAAAGCATAAAACATGAATCAATTCTGGAAACATTTTCTTTAAACATTCTTAAGTGTTGCGATTAAAATCACACTTGTGCTCTTCATTCATTTTCTGGAAAATTATGACAACACTTTAAACATTTGGTCCATTTCGTATGATCAAACTCCTATTAAAAGTCTCTTAGCATAAAGCTCATGGTTGAAGGGGTATACAGATCCGTCGACCTGTAATCCTAATCCTTCCTGGTTAAAAGGCACACGGTTCGTCAGCCGCGCACTCACCTTTTCTCTGGGGACCCTTTTCATTGTCATAACTTAAAACATTTC
>KV010666.1:80486-92309 GCA_001598015.1 Dorcoceras hygrometricum | reverse complement strand
ACCAACGTCTCTTTTTCACCCTTCTTCAATGGCGCTGCCTTTGTATATAAAGCCTCTGTAGAATTTAATCCCGTTGGACACAACATCTTCCCGTTCAAAATTGTTCTGTAAAGTACAGACAGGGGAACAGTACTTGTGTCCTTTTCTTTTGCAGGCTTCTTGTCGTTTTCGTCATAAGCCTCTGTTCAAATTAATCCCGTTGGACACAACTTCTTCCCGTTTGAAATGTGTTCTGTAAAGTACCGACAGGGGAACAGTACTTGTGTCCTTTTCTTTTGCAGGCTTCTTGTCGTTTTCGTCATTTGAATTGAGCTCAGCAGTTGACATCCAGCTTTGATAACTCTTCGAACTCTTCGTAAATTGTCAACTACTTCGCTACTGGTTTATCACTACGACTGAATTCATCATCTTGCATAGCAACAGCTGGTTTAGAAACTCTCGACTGGATGAGCTGTTGCTTGCGTCTGGTTGTCCAGCTGGTTTATCAATTGCTTCTCCTGAGTCTTCTTCAGCAGCAATAGATTTATCTTCTTGCGTCTGGATACACAATCACTGCGTCTGGAAATCTTTGCGATTGGATGCATAGTACTGAAGCTCGCGACTGGATCCATCGTATTTTGTTGACTGGATGTTGCTTGCGTCTGGATCCACTGTAGCTCGCGACTGGATCTTGCGACTGGTTATCAACGCAAAGTCTTCCTGCTGAATCTTTAGCGCAAGAGCAAAACGCTGTCGTATCAACTTATGTAAACGACATCATTTTGCTATCGCTATCTTCAAAAGCATCTGCTGGTGAACAGTAGCTTGCGACTGGATATTTCCTCTACGACGTCGCTTCTCTCTTTCGCTTCTCTTCATCTGCTGATTCTTATTGCGAATGCAAAACGCTGTCGTATCAACTTATTTACGCGACATCATTTTGCAATCACCAACTCCAAATACCAACTGCTGGTTGAAGCTCTCTGCTGATTCTATTCCACTGTAGCTTCCTGCTGAATGATGACGTCACTGCTGATGTCATCTACACTTAGCGCTCCAGCTGATTTCTTCATCTGCTGATGGATATTAGCTTCCTGCTGATCATCTTCGTTCCAGCTCCAGCTTGCGATTCTCCTTAGCTTCTTGAATAGCGACTGTTAATAGATTCATTAACAGTACTTATAATCGCGACTGCTAACAGATTCGTCAACAGTACTTATAATTGGAATCTTCTTCTTCGACTTATCTCTTCAGCAGACTTCTCAATACATGTACCAGCTGGTTCACTTCGCTCTTTAGCGCTTGCAGCTGGTTGTCATCGTTCCAGCTGGTTTACTATGCTCCAGCTGGTTCAACTTGGCCTCCGCCTGATTACGAACAGCTGATTCAACTTTGGACGTCTCCATTGCTAATCCAGCTGCCCATTCCATGAACACCAAACCAACTGCTGATTGTTTATATTGCGAACCAACGGCTGGACAGATTCTTCGACTGTTCATCATCTTCTTCGATAGCTAGAATCTGCACACTTAATTGGAATTGTTAGAAACACAATAACAGGTTTTGTGTAATTCAAAACTTAATCATGATCTGTCAAAAACAGATCCATCAGTTTTCAAAAGAAAGAAGTGCAACTGCTGATTTTATATTTCGAATATTTTCGACAAAGCAATATCAGCAGTGGTATAAGAACCAGCTTTCAGACTTAACCAGGTGAATGACGATGGTTTTCCTTTGTCTGAAGAATTCAAAATATCTGAAGAAATTTCTTGAAATGATCGAATAAGCTACTTGTAAGCTAATTCGATGAATGAATCACTGAAAACCTCAGGAATTCATTAGAATAACATCAGAAAAACATTTTCTAAATCATCTTTGAATCAAAATATAGTAACTCAACTTCTTTCAAAAACAGAGCATGAACTTTACGGTTTTCTTGAAGAACAGCCGAGGCCATCTCCCTTTTCTTTAAAACCATACATAATCATAAAAACAGAATTTAATATATGATTTCTATTGAGTGAGCAAGAAACAGAGTTTACTTGCCTGATATCTTTAACACAACAACAACAGAGAATCCAGCAACTCCTAACGCGCCGCCTGTTTCCTTTAAAACACTTTGAAAGTATTTTGTTCGGCTTCTTGAGAGAGAGTACCACTTAATATGATTTGGTTTGAAAGTAATGATGCATGAAGCAGTTCAATATCCTATTTATATGAATTACAATGACTAAGGAATGAAAACACGTTATATCAATATGCCAAATTCGAAAAGAAGCGTACTCTGTTTTAAAATAAAAATGCATATGAAGTCCGAACTATTTTAAGTAAAACAAAGGATTCATTTGGCTTGTATAAATCAACTAAACCTCTGCTATAATTGCATTCATAACATCTGAATATCAATCCATACAAAAATGAAGATTGATCATTGCGCAAGAAATGAAATCTAGACGCACGCAAATATGATCTGACCTTTAGCCTTTAACTAAAGAAAAGCTAAACAATGTATAGGCAGAAATCTGAAACTCGATCAATTCAAGAATCGAATAAAATAGCATTGTAATCCCTCTATCTCATATCTTTCTAATTGTGGACTTCTAAAATATCTGATCGTTACAATGGTAGTATGCGACTCTGCATTGATTATAGAGAGTTGAACGTTGGGACTGTCAAGAATAAGTACCCATTGCCTCGAGTGGAGGATTTATTTGATCAGTTGCAGGGAGCTTTGATTTTCTCGAAGATTGATCTCCAATCTCGCTACCAGTTGAGAGTGAGAGATTCTGATGTGTATTAGATGGCTTTCAGGACACGCTATGGTGATTACGAGTTCTTGGTAATGCCCTTCGGACTGAATAATTCTCCGTGGTCTTCATGGATCTCATGAACCGAGTATTTCAGCCATGCCTTGATCTATTTGTCATCGTCTTCATTGATGACATTCTCATTTATTCGAGGAGCAGGGATGTGAAGACCTCGGTGCTAATCAATTCTTACAGGGAAATTATCCAATAAACAATATTAAGCTCAAATAATTAACAGTGTATATAATAACTTTGTATAGTTTTTTTTAACAAGATCACGAAAACGTTGAGATGGCCACAAATACTTCTATTTTCTTGCAAAAATCTGTTAATGCACAAACCTGAGATTAAACATTACAAACGGTTACTGTCTTATTCAAATCTAGATACATCGTAAATACACAGCTAGCAGTAGAATTCTTAGGCTAAGATGACTAAAGGTATCCTTCTCAATCCCCTCAGCCCACTTCTATCTACCCCTGTCTAGTCAATCCAGCTATCGCCCCACCTGTTCTTATGCACACATACAAAGAGAACAACATCCAGAAAACTCTGGTGAGAAATACAATCTCAGTATAATCGATATAACATGAAACATAATAATCCTAAATGTAATGCATGTTTAAAAAACAAGGAATTTCAATTCTGATATCAAAAGATCGAGGGTTCTTGGGATCCCAGGGACTAAAATCTCGGAACAAACCACCTACTCACCTCTTCGAGGTGGTGTCTTGCTTCTCAATCCCCCAATTTTGGAGCAACTACATTGAGTATTCTAGCTTCAGGTGTAACTCAACATCCCTCGCCACTCAACTATAGCTCCCCAAAAGTCTCTCGCACTCTAGGCTGAATCTGCCCTCTGTGCATCGGTTTTTGGCTCAAGATGAATGCAATCATGTCCATATGAATTCATACAATAAACAATAAATCTCATCCTGATCACAGAGTAGTCATTCAAGAAATCATATAATCAAGTTTAGCACATAAAACCCAGAAAAAAACGTACGTATCTGGTTTCAGAGAAACTCGAGAATCTCATCTCTCTCGAGTATTCATTCTCACTGGAAATGATATCAGATTATACCTCTGTTCTTACTTCTTACGGTGTTCCCGTTGTCGGCTGAGGGACAAAAATAATAGCTTCCGAAGCTTTTGTTTGCTTTCTTGGTTCGACCGTTACTTCAATGCATTTTTTTCCACAGTCAGAATTATAACATATCCTATTAATAGTACGTACCACCGCTTGCCCATAAAATA
Source organism: Dorcoceras hygrometricum (assembly GCA_001598015.1). Classification (NCBI taxonomy): domain Eukaryota; kingdom Viridiplantae; phylum Streptophyta; class Magnoliopsida; order Lamiales; family Gesneriaceae; genus Dorcoceras; species Dorcoceras hygrometricum. The sequence goes on along the minus strand of KV010666.1, from coordinate 88,266 downwards.
TCAGGGTGGAACTTGAGAAGTAAGTATAAACCGTCATCCTTAAATGTAAGCATGATCCGACATGTGTAAAAGATAAGTCTGACATGATGTTGACATTGGATAGATATCTACATTCAGATCTGAGCTACAATGCGTTCAGATCAGCTCAGACATCTAGACTGCATCGAATTAGGCATACAATTCAGCACGCCCATTCACCTCTCTCTCCCAACAGCTCGCGCTCTCTACAAAACATGCTCTCAACAGATCAAGCTCTAGCTAGCCACACAGCTTTCACACGCGGTTCAGATTTCACATGCTACTCCGTTCTCGCGTACATGGATCTCGCTCCTTCCAGCCTAGGAGAGCTAATTCCGCTCACACCCACTCTGCTAGTACAAAACACTTTGCAACGTGCACACCAGTACTCGCAGCAACCTCAGGTCATATCGTACCATTGCAATTCATCTCAAGATGCTCTATTCAGCTTACGACTACCAGCCAGCCCGCAATACTATCAACTTCAGTCAGCACAGCTTGTGATCTTAGATTATCTCAGCTTATGCTCTCTAGAACGATAGCTCAGCTTACTCCGGTCAGCTTAGCAGTCGCCGACCAGCTCAGGTCGCACATCCATAACGTTTCACCACCCTCAAATCAGCGCATGTCATCCAGCTCAAATTGCATACTCTCTGCTCAGATCGCAGTGCATAGATCAGCTTTGGTGTGCTCTAAGATCAACTTGCGATGCTCTAAGCAATTTTCCAGGTTTCCAAAAATTCGCAATGCTTCCAAAGCTGAATCCCGCTTATGTTTATCTTAGACCGCTGTACTCGACTGGTTCACGCTACAGCAGTAAGAGCATAGCTCGCAAACTCTCACTCCGCTGTCAACTCGCACCCCATCTCACTAAACTAAAGCAGCTCCGCAGCAGCTCGAATCAGCTTACAGTTCTAGGATTATCACATGTCGGTCAAATAGCTTGCATCAGTACTGATCTAAACTGGAACCCAAAGTAGTCTCCGCTATTAGCTTAGTACGATTCATAGGATCATCTTGACTCCGAGCTGATCTACCTCAACCGATATTATTTAAGCTGAAAGAACCTTGATTAGTTACCGCTAATCTAGACTGATTATGTCACCACTTATCTTTTTATTAATTACGGTCCTTACATTTCTTCCCTCCTTCAAAAGATTTTGTCCACGAAATCGAATGTAATCTAGCCTCCTCAACTACACAATGTTTGGTGGAATAACGCACGAACACACCTCACCTCCGTGAAATAGTTCTGGAAATCTTTGTCTCATATCTTATTTTGTTCCCATGTTGCTTCCTCAACTCCATGGCGGCTCCATTGAAACTTGATAATGAAATTGACTTATTTTGGAGTTTCTTCTGTTTACTATCAAGAATCCGTGTCTGATATTCGACGTTACTCAAGGTCTCATACAGTTCTGCCTCGTCTGGTTGAAGAACATGAGTTGGATTTGGCTGATATTTTCGCAATATAGAGACATGGAAGACATCATGTATCCTAGAAAGAGATGGAGGAAGTGCAATTCGGTAGGCAAGAGCACCCAATTTATCAATAATTTCATATGGCCAATGAATTTTGGGGATATTTTTCCTTTCTTCTCAAATCTGGCAGTGCCTTTGAATGGTGATATATTCAGAAACACTCTATCTCCTTGCTCAAAATACAGAATTCTGCGTCTGATATTCGCATATTTGGCCTATCGATCTTTAGCTATCTTCATTCTCATCTGAATCATCTTTACTTTCTCAGCCATCTCTCTGATCATATCTGATCCTACCTCCGGTGCTTCTGAGATATCATCCCAGTATAACAAAGATCGACATTTCCTTCCATATAATTCTTCAAAAGTGGCCGCTTCGATACTCGTCTGATAGCTGTTGTTATTAGAAAATTCCACAAGTGAAAATGAATCTTTCCAATTAGTGCCAAAATGTAGCACTATTGCTCGTAACATATCCTGTAAAATCTGGATATTCGTTCTGACTGTCCATCAGTTCGAGGATGATATGATGTACTTAGATGCAACTGAGTACCAAGAGCTTCTTGCAGACTACTCCAAAACTGAGAAGTGAATCGAGGATCTTGATCTGACATGATCAATTTGGGTACTCCATGCAATCTTAGCACATCTCTATCATAGATCCAGCCATTTGATCATATCTGTATGTCATATTATAAGAAATAAAACAAGCAGATTTGGTCAGTCGGTCAATCATGACCCAGATGGCATTGCAACCTCGAGTTGATCGGGGTCACTCCGTGACAAAATCCATAGAAATATGATCCCATTTCCATTCTGGGATGTCTAGACTGTGAAATAATCCACCTGGTCTTTTCCTCTCAGCTTTTACATGTTGACAGTTCAGACATGTTGCTATGAATTCCGTAAAATTAGTCTTCATTTGTTTCCACAAGAACTGGCTCCTCAAATCCTTATACATCTTTCGGCCACATGGATGGAATACTAAATTTACTGCAATGTGCTTATTTTAAGATCTGTTGCCTCAAATATGAAATATCTGGTGCAAAAATATGATTATTCACTTACAAAACACCGTCGTCCCTGACCTGATATTCTTACTGGTGTCCAGATCTGACCTTTGCTACTGAATTCTGAATATTTTGATCTAATTTTTATTCTTCCTTAATCTTTATCAGCAATTCTGGTTCAGCTTGAATAGCACAAAGTCTGATAGGTCTTTTATTTGTGTCAATTTTTACACTAACAGTACAAATATTTTCAATCAAGTGAGACACACCTATCGTAGATAAAGATGGGGAACATATCTTTCTACTCAAAGCATCAACATCTGCATTAGACTTAAGGTAGTACTTGATTTCAGAATCAAATCTTTGAGCAAATCTAGCCAGCGTCTCTGTCTCATTTTCAGTTTATATTGCGAAAGCAGGTACTTCAAACTTTTATGATCTGTATTTCAAAATTTTCTCCGTACAGATAGTGTCGCCAAATATTTAAAGCAAAAACAATGGTTGTGAGCTCCAGTTCATGAATTGAATATTTAATCTGACTTCAGTTGTCGTGATGTGTATACTACCACGCGACCTTTTTGAATAAGCATACTTCCCAAGCCTCGATGAGAAGCATCACAATATACGATAAAATTGCCCGAACTCGACGGGATAGTCAGCACTGGGGCACTGGTCAATATTTTCTTTAGCTCACAGAAACTGGCTTCACGAGCTTCTGTCTAGACATAAGGCATATTATTTTGGTTTAGCTAATTAATTTGCTTCGCAATGCTAGAGAATTCTTCAATGAATCTGGGATAGTATCCAGCTAATCCCATAAAGCTCCGTATTTCTGGAACAGATGTAGGTCTAGGCCAGTTGATTACTGCTCAATTGAAATTCCATCACCTGAAATCACATTTCCAAGAAACACCACTCGATCCAACCAGAATTCACATTTGGACAGCTTCACATATAGCTGTTCTATTTGTAGAATCTGCAGAATGAGTATCAAGTGCTCTGCATGATTAGTACGGTTTTGGGAATGATGAGAATGTCATCGATAAATATTATCACAAATTCATCTAAGTATTGTTGAAAGATTCGGTTCATTAGTCCATGAAAATTGTCGGGGCATTGGTCAATCCAAAGGCATGACCATAAATTCATAATGGCCGTACCTTGTTCTAAAATCTTTCTTATGGATATCATATTCTCAAACTCTCAATTGATGATATCGAGATCTCAAATCGATATTCGAATAAATAGAGAACCTTTTAATTGATCAAAAAGTCATCTATCCGCGACAATGGGTATTTGTTCTTTATCGTAGCAGGTTTAGTTGGCGATAATAAATTCATAATCTCATGGAACCATCTTTCTTTCTTAAAAATAATACTGGAGCTCCCCAAGGGGAAACGCTTGGTCGAATGTATCCTTTGGCTAATAGCTCTTCCAGCTGTTCATTCAATTCTTTCAATTCTACAGGTGCCTTCTTGTAGGGAGCTTTCGATATGGGTTGCGTTACTTGTATTAATTCAATGCCGAACTCTATCTTCCGAGCTGGAGGAAAAAATCGGGAATTTCATTGAAAAAGACATATAGAAAATCTCTAACCACTGGTATATCCACTAAGTCTGGGCTAGACTTCGACACATCCACTGTATAAACTAAGAATCCTTGCACACCCTTTTGCAATAAAAGTGTCATGGCTAACACTGATATCAAATGGATTTTAGCTCTCAATCCTTTACATTAAAATTTCCATTCAGCTGTTGTCTCTGGTCTGAATCTGACCACTTTCTGGAAATGTACTTGATTAATGTATCTATTCCAATAATACAATCAAAGTCTGATAACCCAAGCAGTCTGAGCTTGCTCTTTAGTAATTGCAAAGACTCGTGCTTGCTATCGTGGAGGTTGACTCATCATCTGGCTTCCAGCTGGCCAACTCTAGGATTGAGATTGAAATTATTGAACAGCTCCAGATTTCCTCTCAGGAGGATTGTTAAGATAAAATTTATAAGTTTTGGTGATAACAAAAATAAGGCTAAGAACTGAACATAAGACTAGGATCTGGATGTTAAGTATTTGCAGAAGAGAAGGAAGTATTTCAGATTTGGACCGTTAGTATTCGTGGCTGTGTCAGAAAGAGCATTTATCAGATTTGAGCTGACAGGTTAAGTTTATCAGATCAGAAAAGAGCGAAGTGTATTTAACAGAGGATTTCAGATCTCAGCTATTTTGGTTAAAGAATTCAGATCAGAGTATATCATATTTGGGTATTCGGGTTATGACAGTTATCGGGTCAAGTATTTCAGTATCAGTTTCAGTACAGAGGCTTTTGTATCAGATCAGATCAGAGAGTATCAGATTTGGGTTCATAGGCTACTTTAACAGATCCGATAAGAAAAAGACTCAGATTTGGTTACAAAATTTATTCAAGTATATCAGTTGTTATCTGTCAGACTTCGAGAACAAAATTAAGATCAGATTATGGTTTTTCATATATTCAGTTATTTCAAAGATTTCAGATCTGGCAGAATTACGTTTCTACAAAAAGGGAGATATATTTGTAAAGGAGACAAGACATCAGATTTGTCAATGGTACAGATAAAGAGACATAAAAGATATTTCAGATCTGGAGATATCGATAAAGAAAAGAGAGAAGTTAAAGAGAGAAAAGTTCATAAAAGCTTATATATATAAGAGAACAGATTATAGATCTCAGTGTTGAAACAGATGTGAGTTTCAGATATTATCTGATGTTTATTCCAGATGAATCAATCATCGATATTTAATTGCATAAAGCCTGTTATACAATTTGAATTGAATAGACAAGATCAGAGCTACTTTGAGTATAGTTGCACAATATGCAGAGTTGGTACAACCGATGTTTACTTACTTTAGTATATAAGTCAACTCAGCTCTGACAAGCGCAGACAACCTTTTGCATAGCATTAATGGAGCATTTAATGCGATGATACGATGAAGATATGAAAGCAATATTTGTGTCTACTGGCTCATTTGTTGACCGTTGAAGATAGAAGAGTATAAATAGCTGGAGATTTCAAACGAAGAAGCTCTCTTGCACACTCGATCAATTTACTCTCTTGCACACTCGGTCGATTTATTCTCTTGCAAATTCGGTCGATTTACTCTCTCGCACTCTGGGATTTTTCCATCTAGTCTTCAATCTATTTTGATATCCCAGTACACTATATCTCGAAGAACACAAGTTCAGCACGTTCATAGATATTACCTTTGAGATATCTTCTGGTTTACTTTAGTAAACTGTTCTAGTTGTTCAAAGGACCAGAAGATTTACAGAACTCATTTTTATCATTTTCTATTATAAAAACAGATTTGAGTCTGTAACGAACTTGCTGTGTAAAGCAGTTCGAATAAATCATTTGTTGTAAACAGCAGTGTAATCTGCGTGTATAGAGATTGCTAGGAGTTCACTGTGGTCAAGGCTCAAGTAATCGGGAGTTCATTCAACCCCCCCCCCCCCTTCTGAACTCCTAAACATATTTTAAATACTTTTTCGATTCCATTGATCCTATCAATTGGTATCAGAGCCTAGGCCTCTCAGTTATTGAACATTCTGATCTTTGCGCTTACATATTTAAATGTGTCTACTTCTCACAAAAAAATTCCTATGTTTTCCAAGGAGGAGTATGACGACTGGAAGATTAGGATGCAAGCACATATGGCCGCACAAGACAACGACATGTGGTCCGTCATCACAGATGGTCCCATGAAGATTATGAAGGCCAATACAGCTATAGCGATATCTGATGGCGCACCTCAGTGGATAGAAAAGAGCATATTTGAATATACAATTGAGGACAAGAAGAATGTGTGTAACACCCAAACCCCATGGGAGTCACGAGATCAAAGAAGAAGAATTAAAAGAGGAAAAAGAAGGCTAAATCATAAATAGAACAAGCTGTATTGCCTTGCTAAAACAAAAATCGAAATAATAATCGTTGGCGCCAAGAAACTAAAACCAAATTTCATTACAACTTGCAAAGTATAAAACGCGAAATCGCGATATTACAACTACTGAACTCTATCTGAATTCATTTTTCTTGTAACAGATCTCAATACAGATTGTCTAAGAACAAGGACAACAAAACGACAACTACAAAAGAACATCGCGGAAACGCAGGCCACACTCGCACATCGCCACTTGTGAGGAATCAGATTTTAGATTAGCAATTAATCGAATTCATCTGAGATTAGAAGAGATTAATTGTTGGAAGTTTTCGTAATTTTGGTATTTTGAGTTCTAAGCTGGTCGGTGGTGGAATCCAGTTGCAACGCGTATTTGGAATTGCAGGAGATTAATACGCCGTCGTTTTGGTGAAACTAGACGTAGAGTTTATGTAAGAAACCAGTCATAGCACATTTTAGAAGTCTACTGTAGCTCGCAGCTGGTAGAAATTGGAAATCAGTAGTTGCGTCTGGTGACCAGCTGTTGGTTTGAAGAACCAGTCATGGATGTGGGACGACATAGTTTAGATAAGTTGACACGCTGCGTTTTGGGGATCACGTCTGGTACCAGTTGTGAGGAATTGGTTACCAGCTGTTGGTTGGATCAGCTGTTGACAGCAGTGCTGACGTGTCTTATGCGACGTCGTTTTATTTAGCTACGCTTGCATCTGGATTGTTTAGCGTAACCAGCTGCTTGTTATTTCGTAGGAAATGTGGTATCAACTGGTGGAACGCTGCGACATCGTTTCGATTAGTTGGTGCGGCGTCGTTTTGGTATTGCTTTGGTATTATTTTGCGACTGGTTGTTGCTGCTGGTTTTGTTGTATAAGATGTGAATACTAGTCGTAAGATATCTACTGTTCCCATCATCTGATTATTTTAAGAATAGCAGCTGTGTCTTGGGGATTTATAAGGAGAAGTGTTGAGCAACACTTAGATTATTTTTCACCCAATATCTCTTATCTCCATTCTTCGAAACCCTCGATAGCTACTGTTCACCGTGATTCTATTCCGTCGATTGCCGCCGTGTCCGGCCGTTGTTTTGAATGATATTGGTGGAGCTGAACTCCTCTTGAGTTTCTCTATCGATTTATACCAATTTGGAGACTGGAACCATGGATTTGAGGAAACGCGAAGAGCCTGTTCGTTCGACATTTTCTGTGAAATCTTGCCCGAGCGTTCCTCTGTTTGTGTAAGCTTTTGGGTAAGTGTTATCCTCTATTTTGAAGTTATGTTTCAGCTGTTTGGCCTGAGTTGTATGGAAGAACTAGGATTTAGTTCTCGGCCGTAGGT
>KV010666.1:63433-74418 GCA_001598015.1 Dorcoceras hygrometricum | reverse complement strand
TATCCTTGAAACTTGGAGGGGCTAAACTGCAATTTTGGACTAGGTGGTCTGAAAAATTGTTTTCGCATCATAATACTCAGTTTTGTAAACTGTGTAGATCGGTCCGATCTGATCGTCGATCGGGATTATGATGAAGCCACGGTGATAGACTTGAACCGAATGTTCATATGGACCTGGGCCCGCCCCACGGCCCACTTGGGCTGGTCCAAGCCCATCACTTGTCTATATATATATATATATGTGCTAGGCTATGGTTACAAACACAACAACTCTATACTCCAAACCCTAGAGCACTAGCCGCCCCTCTCCCTCCATTCTCCCTCACGACCGCCGCCCACCTTGCGCCGCTGCCCGTCGGCCGCCACCCGCCGCTGTCCGTTGCCGTCGTGGTTGTACTTGTTCCGACCACCTCGACGAGGAGATTCCGTCCATGATGAATTCTTCATGTTTTCTAGTGCAGACTGACGAAGGAGTCGTGATTCCAGTCGTGGACCGGATTAGGAGAACGACAACCGCCTACCGTTGAAGTGCCGATTTCCTCGTGAAATCGGTCGGAGCCAGGACCCTAGACGCCAACAAGGTACCGATCTAAAACACCCTATGGATGTTTTATTTCCTTTATTATTATGTATTGACCGTTTCCTGTGCAAATTTTTAAATCTTCCGCTGCGCCCCGGGAACGGAATCCGGATCCGCCGCTGCGCCAACAGGACACATCCTAGCAAAATGCCCATACTGACCGCAAATGTTGCAAGAGCCCTGCACTCCAACACACTGGGTAGAAGGATGCTCGCCACCACAAAAACCACAGAACTCACCCCGAGAACCACTGCTACTCGAGCTACCTGAACCAGACGATCCAAAACCAGACTTCTTCTTGAACTGTTGACAGCGGGGTCGAAACCTCTGACGGCCAGACTGCTGTACCACCTGTGGCTGCTTCTGCTACTGGGGCTGATGGGCTGACTGGGAGGACTGCGAACACTGTGCTCCTTGAATATTAGGACGACCACCTTGCGCTACCTTCTTCTTATGAGCACGATGACTCCTCAAACCCTCCTCAATATCAATAGCATTATCAACTGCTTCAGCATAAGTCTTGGGTTTGCTTGTCAGCACCATCTGATGCAGTTCCTCATTCAAACCCTCTAAGAATCTGGTCCTCTTGGCCCTCTCCCGGCCAGAAACGTGCGGAACGTACGCCAACAAAGAAGAAAACCTCCTAGCATACTCACGGACAGACATCGAGCCCTGTTCCAGATGATCAAACTCCCGCTCACGGGCATTCACATAAGACTCAGGAACAAACTCCTGCCTAAAAGTCTCACAACAACTGTCCCAAGTAATCCCAATGCGGGTAACAAAGTACTAGAAGCACCTCTCCACCAGCGCTCTGCACCCTTTCTAAGATGAAGGGTCACCAAACTCAACCGAAGCTCATTGTCATACTGGACACGATCGAATAGACCAGTGATGTTCCTAATCCACAAATCTGCATCCTCGCTCGACTCGTCGCCATTTAATACCTGAGGATTCATCCTCTTAAACCTCGCTATCACAACGTCCATCCTCTCCACAGGGGTAGGCAAGTCACCAACTTCCTCCTCCTCATCATGTCTAATACGAGTACGACTAGGAGCACTAAGCCGATCCTCGTTATATCCTGCCGATTCCTCAAACTGTCCCCTACCTCTACCACGATGTCTAGGCGGCATCTACGAATACACTCAACAGGATAAGCAACACGGAACGAGAACAACATAGATATCACAACAATAAGCATCACATAAACACATAAGTCAAGCACATGCAACACACGAAACTGTGCCCAGACTCAAGTGTGATCAATGAAATCGAGCTTATCCCAGCTTAAGCTCTGATACCAAAAATGTCAGGCCTCGTGCTCACAACAGAGTAAAATCATACAAACACAAGCGAAAGCTACTAAAAAGCGGGTAAAATTTTTTGCTTTTGTCCTGACGGTTTAAAACAATAGAATTTAAAATAGTACGATACTCAAAGTACTCCCAGTTTAACAACAAACCAACAAACAAAGGCTACAAGCCCATAACAACCAATACAGCATAACATGTATCAGACCCCTGGTAACAACCACAATCGAATAAATAAGCTATATGCTACAGGGATACTCTAACCACCTCCTGGGCACCTCTAGCTGTGTCAGCTCCACGACCTGCTGGATAACCTGAACAACAAAACAGGCAAGGAAAACAACCAAGCCCCAGAGGTACATGGGGTCAAACCCCGGTACGGAGAGCAACTGAAACAGCTAAAGAAAATCATAAGATAAAATGCAGATGCTATGCATGAGACACAGAACGAACGCTGAAGGCTACAACCGGAAAGGGATCCAAGGAACTCAAACATAGCTCCACAAGATCTGCAACAAACGGTGGCCACAGGGTGTGTTCAAAGTGTGGTAATGAGCCACTCGCCTTGACACTACACCCGAATTCCAGATGCATCAAACAACTCAACCTGCCGTTGCCTCGCCCATGAACCGTGGTAGTTAACCACTCGGCGCATGTGGGCTAACAAACCCAGCAGGGAGATGAGAGTGCGGTATCGCCGCTCGCCCTCGCATCCTGGTAAGAAAACAACAGCACAATACACAAGGCACCAACTGCCAAGATACAAGGCATGAAAGAGCTAAAATATGCATGAACCATGCTTGTATGCAAACATAGAAAATCAGCTAGCATAAACATAAGGCACAGCAAGCACTACACAACAATGTTCACGTCAATTCCAATTCAACGATGCACACCAGCCATCACATTAAATCCCACGCTAAACCAAGCTGGATTTCAAGCTCAATATCCGTACCTCTAATTCTGTTTTGCCCAAATCAGATTCCTCGAAGGAACATAGCAAGTCACGGCCTGTACAAAATCTGCCCAAATACACGGAGCACAGATTTTAAGAAAAACTATCACAACTCACAGCCATCACACAATTTCTCACGGCTGGAAATTTTATCACTCCAACCAGCAACTAATCTCAACCATACAACTTAACAGGAAGCTTAATTCAAGGCTAGGAACAAGATTTCAACAACTAAAACTAACGGCTACCTGAACAGCGAAATACACGCAATAAAACAGCAACTTCGTGCTTTTCCTCCAGCCAACGACAGCCTCCAAAATTGGTATGAGAAGAAAGAGCTTTTCGAGAGTAGTCCAACGCTACCTCAAACGTGACAAACGGGGGTCGGAAACGAATGGAATTCGCCGGAGAAGCTCACGGTGAACAGTAACCCGAGGGTTAGAAGCGAAGAACGAAGTTTGACGAAAATTTGCTAAGTATGGAATCTGTTGAATAATTGAAGGCCAAAGCTTACAATATAAACACACGTTAAAGCTGGTTAAAAAGTCCACCGACAAAATCAGACGATGCACTACGAAAATCCCAACCAGCAGTCACAAAACAAAGCAACGGCTGGTCGCTGTTTACGACTGCTCCTCACACCCAAAAGCTGGTGTCTTACACAAGCAGCAGCTGGTCGCTAACCCAACGTCTGGATTGCCTAACAACCAAAAGTTGGTACTAGACATCGCGTTCCAAAACCACGGAGAAATCTGATCTCTAAAACGTTAGACGCTACAACACTCAAGTCTAAACATCAAAACGCTAAAAGCTGGAAATAGCGCTAACGCTAAAACGATGTCGCGCAGCACCATGGTGAAGTCTGGAACGTTAAACACAAACGCTGGTGAAACCTGAAATACAAAGTGCTAAAAGCTGATTGCTGAAATCTGATCCCCGAACGCTTAACTCACAAAACATATCTCTCCCTCAAGCGTTCACCAAAACGACGCCATAGCAACTTATCTAAACGACAGCTTTTTAGCCGCAACACAAAAACACGTTGCCAAAGTCTGAACAACAAACGCGCGAACAGATCTCAACTACTTCGCGACATCCAGATCTCACGAAAACGACGGCGTATTGAACCCTCTCGCTACAAAACGCGCCGCAACATCAAACGTCCAGATTTCCTGAAATGCGAACAGATTTCACACAAACCGAGTAGATTTCTCGCAAAACCAGATTTCGAACTCAAAATTTCCAAAATTTCCAGAATTGCTCTAAATGTGATTTCTGACCCAAAAATGCAAACGAAACATTCAAAAACAATTCCGAACACCCAGAATTCCTCAAAACCGCTTAATCCAACAATTAATATTTATTACAATTTCAGGTCTTACACGAGAGATCTGATCCTAAAAGTAAATAAAGAGCGAGCGCTACTACTGTTAAATATAAATTTTGCGCTGTTATAAAGAGGTGCAATACCTCGGGTTCTTTAAAATTAAAACAGATCACCGGAGACAGATCTGGTATGAAATAAAATAATGTGGAATACACCAGAACTGAATCCTAATTTTAAAACCCGGCACAAAAAGATTTCTGTTAAAACAATGCAATGAGACTGTAGAAATCTGTTTGCTTTGTGTGTGCTAATGGGTAACTGATAAATGCGTATGCGGAATAAATACAGTAAATAATAAAGAGATTACGCTGCTGTTTGTTTCTGGAAGTTCGGATATAAATATCCTATGTCTCCCCTTCTTCCGCCTCGGAAGGTTGCACTAGAAGATTTGATCTACACATCTTGTACAGACCCGATCCAACAGCCAGTAGCTGCTAGAACTCCTAGACTCTACACCAGCCCTCGGCTGTGTCAATCACTTGTTTTAAGCCTATGTGAGAAAGGATACAGACACAGAGTTTAACGTCTTCGTGCTTGGACGGGATCTGATTTTGTATTTTGGTTTTGATTCACTCACTATACAATTTCGCACATATCTCGTGTTTTTGTGAGTGAAACTGTGTGTGTGAGATTTTACAATGAACGCTCAACTATCGAAATAATAAATCTCACACAACTGGGAATTTCCTCTACAAAAATCTGATTGAGACTCAACAGTCGACGCTAGGCAATGAGCTCCTCTCTCGTGGTGGTCGACTACTCGTCTCTCTAATTTTCTTCCCTCTGTAATTTCTCTGTTTTTGTCTTTCACATCAGCATCATTGATTCCTTCAAATCTTATTGAATATAAAGCCTCTGTTCAAGTTTAATCCGTTGGACACACTTTTCTTCCCGTTGAAAGATGTTCTGTAAATTTTATGTTCCAGCAGCTGATCGCTTCTTAGTGTTCTTCATCTGAGTTGTTCATCAGCTGATGCCACAATTCTCCTCACGTTCCAGCTGATAAACAAGTGCTCCTAATATGATCAGCTGATCCACGTGTAACTCAATGTCTGATAACAGCTTTTCTTCAATGAAACAGCTGATGCATCTTCAACTAATTCGTTCCAAAAATTGATTGTTTTCTTCGATATAACATTGTTCAACAGCTGTTTACTTAACACTTCGCTCAACAGCTGTTCACTCAGCTATTGGTTTTCTTTGTATCGCTCATCAGCTGTTGGTTCTTCTTTGTATATCTCATCAGCTGTTCGTTCAGATCTCTTCTGTACATCAGATCTCTCTTCAGCTCTATCTTCAATCTCTTCAGCTGTTCTCGTCTGCCTTCAGCTGTTGGTTCTTCTGCCTTCAGTTGTTCCAGCTGTTGGTCATGTATATGCTCCAGCTGATCGTTCTCATTTGCTCCAACTGATATCTGTTTCAGCTAATTGCTCACATCTGCTTCCAGCTGACAGCTCACATCTGCTTCCAGCTGATTGCTCATATCTTCTCATCTCTTCGAGAGCTTTACGTCATAGCTTTTTGCCACATCTGATCCAGCTCTTTGCACATATCTGTTCCAGCTCTTCGTTCAATATTGTTTCAGTTGTTTCAGCTGTTGACTCGTATTTTTCTCAGTTGAACTTTAGCTTTATCATCACAGCTGATTCCAGTCATCTGTACAGCTCTTCTCCAGCTTCTGGTCCAACTTGGCTTTCGCCTGATTACGATCATCTGGCTCAGCTTTGGACGTCTCCATTGCTAATCCAGCTATTACGTCTAAGTTGTTGATCCATATTTCTCCTTACTTCACTTTTCTTTTAATCTTCTCTTTGTCAGTTTCTTCACGTCATCAGACTTCGCTTCATTCCAACAGCTGATTGCTTCTCTTCACTATGAACATCTGATAACTTCTTCTGTCAGCTTATGAATATTTGCAACTACTGATTGTTTCGCAACTTCTCTGTTTAAACTACTGAAATATTCCAACATATTACTCGATGTAATTCAGCTAAGATTCTGCACACTACGTAGAAATGTTAGAAACACCATAACAGGTTTTGTGTAATTCAAAACTCAGATCTGGATCTATTATCCAGATCCATCAAAGATGTATGCATGGCTATCGAATCTCTAGCAATGATTGAGGTCATTGATTCTATCGGGACATTTGAGCTGAAATAACCGTACTGTACGCTAATCATGACTAACTGGTTCTTGCAGGCACTATCTGTTAAGATAAAATTTATAAGTTTTTGTGATAACAAAAATAAAGCTAAGAACTGAACTTAAGATTAAGATCTGGATGTTAAGTATTCGTAGAAGAGAAGGAAGTATTTCAGATCTGGACCGTTAGTATTTGTGGCTGTATCAGGAAGGGCATTTATCAGATTTGAGCTAACAGGATAAGTTTATCAGATCATAAAAGAACGAAGCGTATTTAACATAGGAATTCAGATCTCAGTTATTTGGGTTGAAGAACTCAGATCAGAGTATATCAGATTTGGGTATTCGGGTTATGACATTTATCGGGTCAAGATTTCAGTACTAGTTTCAGTACAGAGGCTTTTGCATCAGATCAGATCAGAGGGTATCAGATTTGGGTTCAGAGGCTACGTTACCAGATCCGATAAACAACAGACTCAAATTTGGTTACAAAATCTATTCAAGTATATCAGTTGTTATTTGTCAGACTTCGAGATCAAAAATCAGATCATATTATGTTTTTTCAGATATTCAGTTATTTCAAAGATTTCCGATCTGGAGATTTCGATAAAGAAAAGAGAGAAGTTAAAGAGAGAAAAGTTCGTAAAAGCTTATATATAAGAGAGCATATTTCAGATCTCAGTGTTGAAACAATATGTGAGTTTCGGATATTATTAGATGTTTATTCCAGATGAATCAACGATCGAGATTTAATTGCATAAAGCCTGTTAGACAATTTGAATTGAAGAGACAAGATCAGATCTACTTTGAGTATAGTTGCACAGTACGCAGAGTTGGTACAACCGATGTTTACCTTCTTTGGTATATAAGTCAACTCAGCTCTGACAAGCGCAGACAACCTTTCGCATAGCATTAATGGACCATTTAATGCGATGATACGATGAAGATATGCAAACAAGGTTTGTGTCTACTGGCTCAATTATGACCGTTGAGGATGGAAGAGTATAAATAGCTGAAGATTTCAAACGAAGAAGCTCTCGGAAAAATTTTAATCTCTTGGTCTCGAGTTTTTAGAACTCACTCTCTGGTTGCTCTAGTTGATTTTAGCTCTCGGCCATTAACAAGTTCTCTCGCACCCTGGGATTTTTACATCGCAATACATCTTGAGTCCCAATCTTCATTATCTCAAAGAACACCTTAGTTCAGATCTTTCATTGATATAATCTTCGAGATATCTTTCGTTTTACATTAGTAAACTGTTTTTGTTGTTCAAAGAACCAGAAGATTTACAGAACTCAATTGTTTTCGTGACTATTGTAAAATCATATTTGAGTCTGTAACGAACTTGCTGTGTGAAGCAGTTCGAAAATCCTTGATTGTAAACAGCAGTGTGATCAGCGTAGTTTGGAGTTTCTAGGAGTTCAAGTCGAGTGAGGCTTGCATGACCGATGTCTACAGGAGTTGTAAACATCAAATTTCTTCTAGTGGAACCTTCCTAAAAAGGAACGAAGAGGAGACGTAGTATTTTAAGATCCGAACTTCCAGAAACAACTTCTGAACTCTATCTTTTATTATTGCATCTCAATTTACTCTCTTGCACACTCGGTCGATTTATTCTCTTGCAAATTCGGTCGATTTACTCTCTCGCACTCTGGGATTTTTCCATCTAGTCTTCAATCTATTTTGATATCCCAGTACACTATATCTCGAAGAACACAAGTTCAGCACGTTCATAGATATTACCTTTGAGATATCTTCTGGTTTACTTTAGTAAACTGTTCTAGTTGTTCAAAGGACCAGAAGATTTACAGAACTCATTTTTATCATTTTCTATTATAAAAACAGATTTGAGTCTGTAACGAACTTGCTGTGTAAAGCAGTTCGAATAAATCATTTGTTGTAAACAGCAGTGTAATCTGCGTGTATAGAGATTGCTAGGAGTTCACTGTGGTCAAGGCTCAAGTAATCGGGTGTCTACTGGAGCTGTAAAAATTAAAATTTTCTAGTGGAAACTTCCTAAAAAGGAAGAAGGGGAGACGTAGATTAAGATCCGAACTTCCTGAAACAAATTCTGAACTCTATCTTTTATTCATTGCGTCGTATCTATTGTTAACTGTTCACTGTTCAATCGGTTTCTTTCCACACAATTTTTGTTAACCGAGAAAACAGATTAGGACTGAGAGCCTCAGATCTGAGTTAAGCGAGGCTTGTAAAAACAGTTTTTAAGGTTTCGAAAAATCAAAAATCTAAAGGAGTTCATTCAAAACCCCCCCCCCTTCGGAACTCCTAAGATTATTTTAAACATTTTTTTGATTCCATTGATCCTATCAATTGGTATCAGATCCTGCACTCTCAGTGATTCAACAGTCTGATCTTTGCGCTTATATATTCAATATTTCTACTTCTCACAACAAAATTCCTATGTTTTCTAAGAAGGAGTATGACGATTGGAAGATCAGGATAAATTCCCATTTAGCCGCACAAGATGATGACTTGTGGTTTGTCATTACAGATGGACCCATGAAGATAATGAAGGCTAATACGGCGATGGCGATTACAGCTGGTGCTCGACAGTGGATCTAGAAAACAAAAATGGAGAATACACTAGAAGATAAGAAAAATGCAAACTTGGATAATATAGCGAAGGACATTCATTATACGAAGCTGGATAAGAATATGTTCAGCAAAATCAAGACTTGCGCTACGGACAAGGAGATCTGGGAGAAGTTGACACAGATTTGCGAAGGCAATGATGAGACTAAGGAGAACAAGTTAACAGTTGCCCAACAGAATTATGAATCGATAAATATGCGAGAAGGCGAAACAATGGCATATTCGATGAGAGATTCAGTGTTGTGGTGATAGAGCTGACAAGTCTAGGGAAAGAATAGAGCAACAGAAAGTTGGCTCTCAAGGTGATGAGTGTTAGAGTAGATGCCCAACTAGACAACTTGTGGCGTGTGGGTTTTATTGAATCTTGTGTAGACGATCTTTATTTATGAAATACCCATTTCTTTTATGGCATTCTTTATTTTCATTATGTTATAATGTTAAAAATTGCGTTGGATAAAGACCTAGAATGCACCATAGTGTATTTTAGATGTGATAGTGGATATGATGGATATCATGAAACACATCTAATAGTAACTGTGTATTCTGAACTCGTTCCTAGTCGATTGGACCGTCAAAATGAGGATACGGCCGCCCGAGCTTGAGACTAGCATCTGCGATGCGAAGTACCACGTTTAATTGGTAGGGAACTTGGTGCGGCGTCGTTTTGGTATTGCTTTGGTATTATTTTGCGACTGGTTGTTGCTGCTGGTTTTGTTGTATAAGATGTGAATACTAGTCGTAAGATATCTACTGTTCCCATCATCTGATTATTTTAAGAATAGCAGCTGTGTCTTGGGGATTTATAAGGAGAAGTGTTGAGCAACACTTAGATTATTTTTCACCCAATATCTCTTATCTCCATTCTTCGAAACCCTCGATAGCTACTGTTCACCGTGATTCTATTCCGTCGATTGCCGCCGTGTCCGGCCGTTGTTTTGAATGATATTGGTGGAGCTGAACTCCTCTTGAGTTTCTCTATCGATTTATACCAATTTGGAGACTGGAACCATGGATTTGAGGAAACGCGAAGAGCCTGTTCGTTCGACATTTTCTGTGAAATCTTGCCCGAGCGTTCCTCTGTTTGTGTAAGCTTTTGGGTAAGTGTTATCCTCTATTTTGAAGTTATGTTTCAGCTGTTTGGCCTGAGTTGTATGGAAGAACTAGGATTTAGTTCTCGGCCGTAGGTGCTAAGTGAATTTGACTTAGTGTTGAGCTGAATTACTAGATGTTTTAACAGATCTGAACTTCTAGGAGGCTTACAGCTGAATTGTCGAGACCTGTGAGTGAAGGTTTGAGGTTAGACGTGCCTGGTGAGATCTGTTGGATAATTGAGAGGATTGAGGTACGAATTGAGCGGATTTTACATCTTTGAGTGCGGACATCGCCATATTTCATGTTGTGAAATCTGCAGATTTGATGAGTTGTGATTACGTGAAACAGTTGATGAATGTTTGATTGGTTGAGTCTGCTTTACGTATATGATGCATGTAGGATTTTGATATAAATTCTTGGCATCATGAATACATCTTGAGCCTGATTGACAGATTGAATGATGACCTGATTGAAAGCCACGTTGCGACTGGCCAACTGATGAGTTGTGCCTGAAAAGTCCAACGCTATCATCGGAGTGGTGACTACCGGATTCGAGTGTCTACCACCGAGCTGTGATGAGCTGACGGGCTCCGAAGATCACGGACCGATGATTGCCAGTTGATGCACTGGTCTAGCTATCCGAAGATCACTGACTGAGATGATTGCCAGTTCATGCACTGGTCTAGCTATCCGATTTTGATAGCCCTCATGCATTTCATAGCATTGATTATAGCATGTTGCATGATTAGCTGTTTTGATAGCTCTTCGTACTGAGGCTTGACCTCGTATTTGTTTTCCTGCTTTTGTGTTGTTTGGATCTGCGTTACCCACTTGCAGGATCTTCAGGTAACCAAGCTGGACAGAGTGGAGGTTCAGCTAGTCGATCCCCGTTACCATGAGT
>KV010666.1:51942-63086 GCA_001598015.1 Dorcoceras hygrometricum | reverse complement strand
GGGAAACAATAGCAAAGCTGTCAACAGATATCTCTCGGGCGAACAATAGAAGGTTGCTATCTTCAGATATCACCCTATAGGAAATGAACAGCAGGTAACTATCGGGAAAATGAACAGTAAGTATCTGTCCACGAATGTCACTCTCTTGGAAACAAAGGTTACTGATATAAAACCTCTCGCAAAAATGAACAGGAAGTTACTGCTAACAGACCTTTCGGAAGTTAAATAGAAGTCAAGTTCGAACATTACTCCTTACTAGGAAGAAGAAGAACTTCGTTACAGAACAACGAACAAAAATCTGAAATGCTCAGTGTTTTAAAACAACATCACCAACTTCAACATCAACTTCGTAAAAACATTTTGAGTTCCAAACATACATCCACTGTGAACCTATACATTAAACATACGCTACAATATCAGCAGAACATGAACAAAGGCTGATATTAACATAACTTAGGCAAGAATTCACGAAATGAAACAAGAACAATACTATGCTTTCATGATGTAGCAAGAATCAGATTTACTTGCCTCAATACTTGGAGAAACACGAAATACAGCAGATCCTATCAGCAAGTCTCCTCAAGCACCGCAGTGTCTCATATGGTTTCTTTGATGAAAATGAAGGTTTTCTTACAAAACAATGAACTTATAGCCCACACGTACCATAGGCATGGGAGTTTGTCATGTAACAGGGGAAAAAAACTTGAGTAGGCATGGTGTTCCACGACTACCTTTCCAAATTTTGTTAAAAGTCCCCTATCACTATTTGAATTTGTAAAAACGATACTCATATTTAAAAAGAACCATTCTCCCATCCGAAATCATTTTATTTTCAACGTCTGAAAATCACTTGGCTGGTTCTTGGGGTAACATCTGACCAAACCTCTGCATAGTGTCTCACAACTGAAATAAGAAATAAGCTGGTAATATAAATGATTAAGCTGAAGTTCGAATTTAGTGGGTCCTTGAACTTAAAAGGACTAAGAATAGTGGTCCTAAGGATTTTGGAGCGCTACAATTCTACCCACCTTATAAAAATTTCGTCCTAGAAATTTACTTACCGAATAAATCTGGGTAATGACTCTGCATATCAGCTTCCGTTTCCCACGTAGCTTCTCGTTCTGTTTGATTCGACCACTGTACTTTAACCATTGGAATGCTACGGTTCCTCAGCTTTCTAATAAGGACTAAGTGAATTGGTTCATCATTCAATATGTGCGATGGGTGGGGAACGTACTTCCTCAAAGCTGATACATGGAATAAATTATGCACTGAAGATAGATGCGGCGGCAGTGCTAAACGATAGGCCAATGTTCCTACTTTGTCCAGAATCTCATAAGGACCTATATACCTGGGACTCAGTTTTCCCTTCTTTCCAAATCGCATCACTCCCTTCATTGGAGCTACTTTCAAAAAGACGTGATCACCAACGTCAAAACTTAGCTCCCTTCGTGTATTGTCTGCATAGCTCTTTTGTCTGCTTTGAGCAGCTTTCATCCTTTCCTTTATTTTTCTTACAACGTTCACTGTTTGCTCTACCAGGTCTGGTCCTAGACCATCTCGCTCTCCTACCTCATCCCAGTGAAGAGGCGTTCTACATTTACGTCCATATAGAGCTTCATATGGGGCCATCTGGATGGAGACTTGAAAACTGTTGTTATACGAAAATTCCACCAAGGGAAATTTCAAATCCTAACTGTCTACTCTTCCAGAAGGCGGACGTGAACTTGGAATCTCTATCAGATACTATCGAAAGGGGAACACCATGAAGTCTTACTATCTCCTTTACATTTAACTCTGCGTATCTACTCACATCATATGTTGTCTTTACTGGTAAAAACTGAGCAGATTTCGTAAGCCTATCTACTATAACCCAAATAGAATTATATCCTTGGGTAGTCCTGGGCAGTCCAATTCCAAAATCCATAGCTATACATTCCCACTTCCACTCTGGGATGGGCAACGGCTTCAACAATCCCGCGGGTCGTTGGGTGTTCAGCTTTTACCAACTGGCATGTTAAGCATTCTGAGACAAATCTAGCGATGTCTCTTTTCATTCCTGGCCACCAATACAGCTTTTGGAGGTCCTTATACATTTTAGTGCTTCCGGGATGCACAAAGTATGGATCTAAATGAGCTTCTGCCATCAAATCTGATCTCAAAGCGTCGACTTGGGGCACCCAAATTCTATTCTGAAATCTGATTACTCCTTCTTCTGAAAAATAGAGGTTGCCGCCTCTTTTTTTTATCTTGTTTCACCCACTTCTGGATTTGCTCATCCTTCAGCTGTCCCTCTCTAATCTGGTCTATCATATTCGAATGAATTAAGAGATCTGCCAAAAACATAGCGCTGTGCATGGACACTAATTCTATTTCAAACTTCTCGATCTCATAAGCCAATGGCCTTTGGACAAATAGCTGGGCTAAACCAACAGATTTTCTACTTAAGGCATCAGCTACGACGTTGGCCTTCCCTGGATGGTAGCTGATCGTGCAATCATAATCCTTCACCAGTTCCAGCCATCTCCTCTACCTCATGTTCAATTTCTTTTGGGTGAAAATGTACTTAAGACTCTTGTGATCCGTGAAGATTTCACACTTTTCCCCATACAGATAATGTCTCCAAATTTTCAACGCAAACGCTACAGCTGCCAGCTCCAAGTCATGTGTGGGATAATTCTTCTCATGGTTTTTCAGTTGTTTGGATGCGTAGGAAATCACTCTATGGTCCTGCATTAGCACCGCACCCAAACCAAACTTCGACGCATCTGTATAAATAACAAATTTCCCTTGATCAGATGGCATCGTTAGCACAGGGCCTCAATCAGCGCTTGCTTCTATTGCTCAAAGCTGACCTGACATCGGGGGTCCATTCAAACTTGCTCAACTTTCTATTCAGTGATGTTAAGGGAACATATATCTTTGAAAATACCTTAATAAAGCGCCTGTAATAACCAGCCAATCCCAGAAAACTCCTAACTTCTGCAACAGTTGTTGGTACCGGCCAGTCGCGAACGGCTTCCACCTTCGCTGGGTCTACTTCCAATCCATCTTTGGATATAATATGCCCGAGAAAAGACATTTTTTCCAACCAAAAGCAAAGCTGCTCACCCTTCCAATATGGACCGGATGTTATCTTTGCCATAAACCCTAAAATCTGAACATTTTCTTCCTTTAAACATCTACTGAGCGAAATCAAATCTTAACATCGGGGTTCACTTTAGTTAAAACTCATTTTCTTTCTTTCGAAAACCTTTTCACTGAGCATTCAGCTATTACTTGGAAAAAAAGATGTTTACTGTAGAATGACTATCGCTATTGGGAAACAAAGGTTACTGTCAACAGATATATCTCTCGGGGAACGATGAACAAAGCTTTCAACAGATATCTCTCGGGGAACAATAGCAAAGCTGTCAACAGATATCTCTCGAGTGAAACAATAGCAAAGCTGTCAAAAGATATCTCTCGGGGAACAATAGCAAAGCTGTCAACAGATATCTCTCGTGGAACAATAGCAAAGCTGTCAACAGATATCTCTAGGGGGAACAATAGAAGGTTGCTGTCGAAAGATATCACCCTATAGGAAATGAACAGTAGGTAACTGTCGGGAAAAAGAACAGTAAGTATCTGTCCACGAATGTCACTCTCTTGGAAACGAAGGTTACTGATATCAAACCTCTCGCAAAAATGAACAGGAAGTTACTGCTAACAGACCTTTCGGAAGTTAAACAGATGTCAAGTTCGAACATTACTCCTTACTAGCAAGAAGAAGAACTTCGTTACAGAACAATAAGCAGAATTCTGAAATGCTCAGTGTTTTAAAACAACATCACCAACTTCAACATCAACTTCGTAAAATATATTTTGAGTTACAAACATACATCCACTGTGAACCCGAACATTAAACATATGCTACAATATCAGCAGAACATGAACAAAGGCTGATATTAACATAACTTAGGCAAGAATTCACGAAATGAAACGAGAACAATACATATACTTTCATGGCGTAGCAAGAATCAGATTTACTTGCCTCAATACTTGGAGAAACACGAAATACAGCAGATCCTATCAGCAAGTCTCCTCAAGCACCGCAGTGTGTCTCCTATGGTTTCTGTCATTACAGACGGACCCATGAAGATAATGAAGGCTAATACGTCGATGGAAATTACACCTGGTGCTCCACAGTGGATTGAGAAAACAATAATGGAGTATACACTAGAAGACAAGAAAAAGGCGAACTTGGATAATTTGGCGAAGGACATTCTTTATAAGACGCTGGATAAGAATATGTTCAGCAAAATCAAGACATGCGCTACGGCCAAGGAGATTTGGGAAAGTTGACACAGATTTGCGAAGGCAATGATGATACTAAGGAGAACAAGCAAATTTTTGCCCAACAAAAATATGAGTCCATCAAGATGCGAGAAGGCGAAACAATGGATGAATTCGATGAGAGATTCAGTGTTGTGGTGATAGAGCTGACCAGCCTTGGTAAAGAGTACAGTAACAGAGAACTGGCTCTCAAGGTGATGAGAGCACTGCCTATAGAGTGGGATGTTAAACAATGGCTATGAGAGAGTCCAAGGATCTGAACAAGCTTGAGCTCCACGATCTGTTTGCTAATCTGAAAGCCTACGAGTTCGAGCTGGAAACCAGATTAGAGGCTGGACCATCAACCTCCAACCAACCAAAGCTCTAGCAGCTACGACATCTAAACCGTGCTCATCGAGCAAGAATGCTGAGCATATCAGCAATGACATCATGTCCCTATTCGTTAATAAGTTTGGGAAATTCATGAGAAGACCACAGAACCCTGCTTTTAATTATAACAATGTTCATAAATCTGATAAAGTTACTACTGATCAAAACTGTTACAATTGTGGTAGATATGGGCACTTCGCAGCAGATTGCAACAGGCCAAAGAAAGAGGACAGATCTAATAGATATGAGAAGAGGTCCACAGAACGATCCAAAAAAGATCCACAGAAAGAAGAAGGACCAGATATGAAAAGAGGACCCACAAGAGAGATGATCGTAAAGTGCTTGTTGCTGAAAAGAGTAACAAGAATTGGGTAGATTTAGATTCGGAGACTACCTCAACTAGCTCTTCTAGCGAAATCGAGCAAGTAGAGGTTCACTGCCTGATGCCCAATCAAACAACGGATGATGAGGTTGATTTCTCCAATACTGAATTTACAGGTGAGGACCTTATCAACGCACTAAATGAAATGGTCCATGAGTATCGTAAGTTATCTCAGACATTCGATGAGGTCAAAGATGAAAACGGATGTTTGAAAAAAAGCTCAACTGAATCAAGCACTGCTCAGCTTGAGGATACCAACATTTTACAAACATAGTTGAGTAATCTGAAGATCGAGAATGATCTCTTGAGAACTAAGTCTTGTGAGCTCTCATCTGAGAATGAGCGATTAAGTCAACTGATGAGCTCCTGGACTAAGTCTTCTATTTCTTGGGAAAGCTGCACGAGACCCAAAAGCCTTCGAATGACAAATCTAGCTTATGTTTCAGTGTTGGTGAAAGAAGATCTAGGGAAACTAGTACTCAGTCAAATCTGGCCTATGACAAGTTCAAGAAAATGAATTTTGTCAAAGCCAGTGTGATACACGATGCATGTGAGTTGGAGAAGTACGATGACAAGATCTCACCAAAGCTTAACCATAAGGGAAAATAAGGTATTGGTTATACCAAGCCTGAGAACAGCAAGCCTAGTTGGCTAAAGAACAGACTTGAGAAAGATAAACGAAAGCTGGATCTAAGTCGTCTGTTCCAAACCAGCAAAGGTGTGGTTCGAAGAAGGTCAAATCTGTATGGTTAAAGGTTCAGCCCAAACGAGATCTGAATGGTCAAAGTGCGAAGCCAAATCTCAACTTATCACGTAATGTTTCTGCACGAACCGTAGTGGATATCTATACTGGGAAAACTGTAAAAGTAATTCAATTATGGGTCCCGAAAGGAGTAATCCGATTTGGACCCAAGTAAAATTGGGTACCAAAAATTTATTCTCATGAGTGCAGGACAACGGGTACAAAGCTTCAGAAGAATCTATCATTTGGTATCTGGATAGAGGATGCGCGAGGCATATGACGGGAGACCAAAAACTGCTATCAGATCTGACACATCACAAAGGATCCAATTTTTATTTGGCGACAATTCTCACGATAACACTGTGGGTAAAGGTAAGCTTACCCATGGTAATATGTCAATTAATGATATTTTAGTTGTTTAGAATTTGTGTTATAATCTGATTAGTATAAGTCAGCTGTGTGACAATGGTTACAAAGTTAACTTTCAAAAGAACGCATGCACAGTTCAGATCCAGATGGATGACTGTATTGGTGGGAAAAAGATACGGGAACTACATGGTAAATTGGTCAGAGCAGATGGGATCTGAACAGATTTGCCTAGCAGCTGACTCTTCCAAGCTGACTGTGGCACCAGAGGATGAACCATCTGAACTTAAAAACACTTGATAAATTGAGTAAGCTTGAATTGGTTTTCGGTATGTCCAAAATAAATTTTTCAAGACAAGATTTGTGCAGCATGTCAACTGGGAAAATAAATTCGTTATACCTTTAAAAAGAAAACGGTCTTCGTTCTTCCCGAATCTTAGAGCTTTTATATATGGATCATTTTGGTCCAATACCCGTAACAAGCTTAAGGGGAACAAATTACACCATTGTCTTTGTTGATGATTTCACAAAATTTACATGGGTGTAGTTTTTCAATTAGAAAGACCAGACCGCTGACCAGTTGATTAAGCTTTTAAAACATTTGCAAAATGACAAATCTTGTACTGTCAATCGGATAAGATCTGAAAGAGGTAGTGACTTTTTAAATCATAAGCTATCCTCTTAGCTGGAAGACATTGGAATTAAGCATGAACTATCAAAAGATAGAACTCCTCAGCAGAACGGGCTAGCTGAGAGGAGAAACCGAACTTTAAAAGAAGATTCTAGAACTATGATTGCATATTCTGGTATTTCAAAAAATTCTAGGCAGAAGCTGTTAACACAGCCAACTACACTCAAAACAGATCGATGATTAACAAGAATCATGGCGTTACCCCATATGAGATCTGGAGTGGCAAGAAACCTGACATATCTTATTTCAGGGTTTTTGGGTGCATATCTTTCATTTACAATAACGGTAAAAAGCACCTAACAACTTTTGATGCCAAATCTGATGCAGGTTTGTTTCTTGGATACTCAGCAGTGAGCAAAGCCTATAGAGTATTTAACAATCGGAGCTTTACAATTGAAGAATCATCTCACGTAGTATTCGACAAAACCAGCTTTCCATCCAACTCAGCTGCGAGCTTACATGACTTGTGCACACGTCTGGAATGAACCAGATTAGATGAATCAACTGATGACATGGCATAGATTCGATACACAGCTGATCCCCAACCAGCACTAGACACACCATAATGCGCAAGCATATCTTAACATGTAATATTTAAGTTCATTGATTTTGACTATTTGCTGACCATGTGCAGGAACAGATCTTATCTAGCACGCCAGATGCCAGTGATAAACCAACTACTTCACAAGTGGATACAAAAGCTGATCCTACAGTACATCAAAATTGGTATCCAGACCAGCTTAAGATGCTCATGCTATCAATGAAAACCATAAATTGGCATCTGGTTCAAATCTGGAACATCATTCTTATCAATTGGTATCAAATGGAGCTATTCAGCCAGACATCCAAGCAGAACAAGAAGCAAATCCAATCGGATCTGACCTTCGATGGAATAGAAATCATTCACCCGAGCAGATCATAGAAAACATTCACTCTCATGTTCGCACACGAGGCCAGCTTATGCATGAGTATTTGAATTCAGCATTCATATTTCATATCGAACCAAATATGATAGAAGAAGCCTTAGCAGACCCTAGCTGGATAGATGCTATGCAAGATGAACTTAGCCAATTTAAAAGAAATAATGTATGGCAATTAGTTCCTCGACCTACTAATCATTCAGTGATAGAAACTAAATGGGTCTTTAGGAACAAGCTGAATGAGGATGGTGTAGTAATTAGAAACAAAGCTAGACTGATAACTCAAGGCTTTAGACAATTAGAAGGAATATATTTCGATGAGACCTTTTCTCCAGTATCTAGACTAGAAGCCATTCGCTTGTTTCTTGCATATTCGGCATATAAAGACTTCAAGGTCTTTCAAATAGATGTGAAGAGTGCCTTTCTAAATGGCATCTTAACAGAGGAAGTGTATGTTGCACAACTTCCTGGTTTCGTGGATCATACATATCCAGATCACGTTTATAAACTGGATAAAGCTCTATATGTGTAACGCCCCAAAATCCGTAGGACCACATTTATATATTTCATTGATTTCATGGGCCAAATTGGCAATTTTAAATGTTATGTATCTGCTAATTTATTGAGGTTAGCAGATAGAATGCACTGCAGCTGAAACCAGCAGAGAGCTCCAACGAGTGATGCACCAACTAGTTATAAATCGATTGAAATCTTTTAAGGAGGTGAAATGATTTCTTTTGAAAAAGGTTTGGTGTTTTACAAATTAAAATGATATGAAGGCAATTTTACTAAACTTTAGAAGTGTGTCATGCTTGATTTCACAAGTAGCTTGCCACTAATCCCTTTCATATAAAAACCTGTTTTCAAAGTAAGATTTTCATCATTTGCAAAGAAAAATCTTAAAGTGTTCTAATGTTTTGATGTTTATGATTCTTCCAAAATGTTTC
This sequence comes from Dorcoceras hygrometricum, assembly GCA_001598015.1. Classification (NCBI taxonomy): domain Eukaryota; kingdom Viridiplantae; phylum Streptophyta; class Magnoliopsida; order Lamiales; family Gesneriaceae; genus Dorcoceras; species Dorcoceras hygrometricum. The sequence goes on along the minus strand of KV010666.1, from coordinate 54,334 downwards.
CAGAAAGTTTATGAATGTTTTAAATGTACTGAGGATTCGAATTCAATTCCAGAAATGTTATGAATGTTCTTCTCGCAGTAGTTGTAACATCAGAATTTGATAACTGTGTAATCGGTAGATGCTGGTCGAATCATTATAAAGTATGGTTGATAGGCAACGGCTGATGGCATAGATGTTGTTTTGATGTTACAAATGTCGAGTTATGTTTCAGCAGCTGTATCTCCTTGCTAAGATTCAGCAGCTGCATTGTTATAATGTTTATGAATGTTCTTCCTTTTTGCTGTAATGTCGTGGTTTGATGATTGTTTAATCAGTAGTTGCTAGTTGAATCAGTATAAAGTCTGGTTTAATAGGCGACAGCGGGTAGCGATCATTGTTTCGATATTACAAGTGTCTTTCGTAAATTCCAGCAGATGCACTATTTATCAGCAGGTGCATCTTTCCTTGTTAATGTCGGCAGTTGCATTTCTTTGATGGAAATCAGCAGCTGCATTGTTATTGTAAAATATCAGTAGTTTCACTTCTTCGTTGAAAATTCAGTAGTTGCACTTCTTTGTTGAAAATCAGCAGCTGCATTAATATCGTAAGTTCAGCAGCTGCATTTCCTTTGTTAGAATTCAGAAGTTGCGTTGTTTTCATAAAATCAGCAGATGCACTGTTCATCAGCAGATGCATTCCATTGTGATAGTTCAGCAGTTGCTTTATTTGTTTTCAAGCACTGTTCATTTTCAGCTGGTATTAGTCTTGCGACTGGTACTATTCATTTATATACACGTTTTAGCGCTTTTTCTTGCAGCTGGTTGATTAGCGTATTTCTTGCGACTGATCGATGCGCTAACGACGTCGTTTCTTTAAGTTATAGAATATCAATAGATGGTTTTCATCCTATCTGCTACTCACTCCAACGACATCATTTCATTTAAATACGATTGTTGTTAGTAAAAGATTTTGCAGCTGGTTTCTATTTATTCCAGCTGGTTCGTTTTAACGATATTTGTGAACAGCAGAAAACTATTTTGTTTCACAAGTGCTGTTCATTTTCTTACAACTGGTCCCTATATTGAGACTGGTCTCTCTCCACTGTTACGATTTCAAGGTTCTAATTCGATACTCAGTAAAGTTTTAAAATGAGAAGCGAATGTTTAAAATGATGGAACCCGATGATTTACAGAAATTCCAAGGAATATTTTACGAAAGGATGAATTGGAACAAAGTGTATTTTAAGATTATGGCATAGATAGTTGACGGTCACCAAGGAGAAGGGTGAGCATTTGTCTAGAAGTCGACTGCCCTTTCATAATGAGCTATATGCTAAAACTGATATCGGGAGTCATTTCGATCAAAGTGCAAACGGACCACATAGAACTTATATGCCATAGTCTAAAGAAAAAGGAAATGATGTTAGAGCTGGGCTAATATCCCCTGTCTCTAAGATTATGAATGAATTGTTTACGAAATGGTTATGAATGTTCAGATGTCTACCTGCTTTTTATGAAATTGTTATTACTCAGGTTTTACTTGCGGAGCCTTTAGGCTCACTAGCTTTTAAAATGGTGCAGGTACGACAACTGATGGAGGAATATCAGGTGAAACTTGAAACTAGCAGCTGGGTGTTGTGTTTATCCAAGGCCTATGTTTTCCGTGTCTCAGTTGTATCAGTTTGCTTCAAATTGTACTGTATTAGATCAGTAGCAATGATTGTATATTTATATAGAACATCAGTTGTTGTAAATCGCAATCGCAATTATCAATGAAAACTGTTTTTCCGCAAATTTTTTTAGCAGTTAGCGCGCAAGTTAGGTACCTGCTGGTCTTTGAGTTTGTCGTTTGTCTTGTTTCTTTCAAGTTATAGGAAATACAGCCTATAGTGAGTTATCTTTGAGTCCTTCTTTTATTCGAAAATTTTTATTTACCCCAATTCTCGTGGCCCCGTTTGGGTTCGGGCGCTACAACATGGTATCAGAGCAACGCTGCTGAGATAAACACATGCACCATCAGCTGGATCAAAGTTCATCGTCTGTTCTTCTAAGTTGTGAGTTTATTTTCAGAGCATTGTCTTTTATTTTAGCATGTTCTGATTTATGCATGTGGTGGATTATGGGCTATAGAATATAAGATGTCAGGAAGAGGACGAGGAAGAACTAGAAGCAGTATTCCTCTAGAAGAAACTGAAAGTGATAATAATACTAATATCACTCAACTGTTAAGAATGCTGGTAGAACAGAATAATAACAGAGGCAATGGCCAATCTTCCAGCAGCAGGGGACCAAGTAACGATGAAACCCAAGAGAAATTTAGGCGCCAGAAGCCTAAGGAATTTAGTGGGACTACTGATCCACTAGTTGCAGAAAGTTGGATTAAATCCATGGAGGTTATTTTCGAGTACCTCCAA